>JAANSK020094464.1:0-16204 GCA_011763485.2 Isoetes engelmannii | reverse complement strand
GGGGGGGGTATGGGCCGGGGGGGAGGGGTGGGGGTGTCTCTACCTTGCAACGGTTTTGGTGAATTACATGCAATCTCTCTGGACAATAATGGCAAAGCTCCTTGCAAAAGAGAGGAAGGAAAAAGGGAAGTGTTTTTTCAAGTGCTCTTCTAGGAAAGGAGGATCCGACCTTAAACTAAGGGGCATAAGCATGCTACACTACCACAAAATGTACCAATGAGGGACCATAAATTGGATGCATTTATTTTGGCCTCCCCTTGCTTATATGTTTTCACATGCAAATCTTTGCTCCTATTTTGTTTCTGATGTTGTGTGCAGTGGAGTTCATGTCATTATTTTCCTTCAGGGGCAGCCAATTTCATGGTTCTGTATCGACTGTTCCATGGTTTAAGAGGGACAATCATGCTTGCTCCATTGAAAATATTGGGTGGAATATTAGATGGAGCAATGATCAAGATGTAGCAATGGTCTTTAACTATTCGTATCTTCCTTTGATTGAGCAAATATTCCCTACTGGCATTTGGGATTTTTCGAACAATAGGTGGTCAATTTCTATCCATGACATATATGAATCTTCTTTTGGTTGTTGGAGTAGATTTATTCGGAGGCGACAAATGTTCCGGCTCTTATCTTGAGCATGAGGTTTGATATTGGTACTCTAGCTAGACATAAGAAAGCCACACTATGTTGGTAGAAAACACATTCTCAAAGCATACAGCAGAGCCAAAAAAAAAACTGTCCTCCATTTAGGGCACTTTGATAATTCTTGTATAACTTGAAAGCATTTTGGTAACTTTAACTTTTGCAAGATAACTTTATATGGCAAATTGTATATCCTATACTCATCATCTCTTTAACCTGATCGTAGTGTATAACCAAGCTCAAGTTAAGGCACTCACTCACGATATTAGATTAATTATCCAGAATCAGGATTTCCCTTCTGGATCTGGTATTTTGTGGCTTTTTCTGGATCAAGCTACATTCGCCTTTAGCTCGAGTAAAGTATGTGTTTATGCTGATTAAGAACCTTCGTTATTTAGTTGAAACATACCAAACTAAAATTATTCTGACGCCCTACAAAATTCGAGCAACTGCATCTGCTGCTGCACTGAGCCATATTGCTGCGGCCATGGCACCAGGATCAGGAACAGAGGACAGCATTTCCTGGGGTACATAACTGGACCTGCCAGCCTGTGCATATACTCAGAAGATTAGATTAAGTAATGCACAGTCAAATCCCAATCGGACTATAGTTCCATTTCACCTGTGCGTGCATGTTCTTTGTGGATTCAGCTCCCGCCTTGGCTGCTTCTGCAGCTGCTACAAATGCTTGAACTGGATCTTCCCCCGAATCCAATTTCTGCAGAATAGATAGAACACACAACCCAAATATCAAAATGTGTGCATAGTGTCTTGCTGCAAAATCTGAGAACTGCACCTCTCTTAGAGCTGCCTGGGCTGGAAGGAAGGCATCCAGCATTGTTCGACAGCCAGCCGATGCCCCCCCATATTTGCTAATTGCAGCTATCCCAGCTTCCAAAGCTTGCAGCCCTACATGCAAAAAGTATGTTGTAAGTAAAAAGAGGAAAGCTCCTAGATGAGATGGTTGTTAAATTAGAAAAATGAGCAGCTATAGCTTACATTGCTTTGCTGATACAGATGCTGCTGCTTCATTTTTCAATGAAACATAGGCAGCTTTACAGAATATATCATACCTGGAGTGGTAAAGAACATGAGTAAGAGACTGTTCAAATCGAAATACAAACAAGTGAATGGTTGGGGACCCGTTGGTTTTATAAATCTTCTTAGAGTAATAGCTTTCACTAACTATAACTTTTGGCTAGGGGTGCTGAAGATACTTCACTTACAAGACACCACTTGTACCACCCATAGCTTTCCTGATAGAGCCCCCTATTGCTTTGACTGTTCCAGCAGGATCGTTGAGAGGATAACTGCATGGACTTTTACAGTCAGAGAAAAAATTACACCCAATACGATATTCTTAAATTGTTTATTTAAATTTACTATTATGAACTTACTGCTTCTCCACATCTTCAAGAACTGCAGTTGCACCCTTATGCATCTGCATGTGCTCTATCAATCAGGCATCTCCATCCAGAACAGCCAGCAATAGAAAACCCTTTAAATAATACTTACTGTTGTCCCACAATCTCCATCACCAACCTTACTATCCCAGTCATTTAGAGTATCCTTTGACTTGATAATGGCTTCTGCACCTCCTTTAATTGCAGCTTCTAACATTTTTCCTTCCTTGGTGAGGACAGATGGTCGAGTGGCTGCCTGTAATAGAATTTCCAAATAAGAGTTGAGAATCCTTTAACGATGATAAAAAGAACGTTTAAATGTGCTCTTTCTATAAGAGAAATGTGATCATTTGGAAAATCTTTTTTCCATGAAAATCATTATTAACCTCTCTTGTACGTTAGACTAACATTTGGCCAGCATTACAATTTAGTTGGCATGAGCTTCTGCCTAAATGACATCAAAACTACTTCACTTACCATATAGATAGTTCATACTAAGCCCTCAATTGGATGATGACCACTGCAGGTGATAAAGAGGGTGTTAGGAGTTAGGTTTTGTCCTGCCATTGCAGTTAGGTCCATGTGAACATGGATTCATGCGCCTATACATAGGTGCACTTAGCATTCAAATTCGTGGCATGCAGCAGCTCCTTTGGTCCTTCAGAGAAAAAAAGCAAGAGTTCCCCTGTTGTTAACAAGCCATTTACAAAACCGATTATACTGCCTAGGAACTGTCCACCCTTTTTTTGTACGAGTTCTATGTACTGTTTGCTCGGTTGTGTTACATACATTGGTGTCATCCCTCCATAGGCATCATATTTCTTGGCTTCTTCAGCGCTTGGATAACAAAACCTTAACAGATCCAACCCCTTCTGGAAAATTTGGCCGTGCTAGCTTAGGGGATGACAACTGAATTAATAAGACCATTATGATGAGTTACCTTCTGCTGACATGGAACTTGGTCGAGATGGACAGTTGCCTAGGTAATTCTAATTCCAATCTCGTGGTATACTTGTATCATTTCTTGTATGGAATCAATATATTCTGAAAAGAGTTTGGCAGCAGTGTTGCCTAAGCACAATCTCTGACCTTAATTCTTCGTTTCAACTGCGCCAGTGCTGTGTATCAATTAAGTATCTTTCAAATTGCCCTAGGGGATCCAATTGAAACGAAGTATCAGGATTGACCCGAAGGCATTGGTACTGAGATCCTTTGACATGAGAAGTCGGTCAAGCAGGGGAAAGATGGGAGTTCCTTGTGCCAGCTTACAAGGCCCTATTTATTGCCTTTAAAGCAAGGGAAACCCCAATCTATTCTTTTTGAAACTGAGGATGCAGAGAAATGAAGATGCAGAAAACCTCTAAAAGACAAGCTCAAGAAGGATAACTATCATTAACAAGTTTTTCAGCTTAAGCTGGCTAAGCTGCGACATCATAAGGGGATATGACAAAATATTAGTTAGAGTACGATGACTTGGTACTTGTGCTAGCATAGCGCTTTCTCCTTCTTGTGTAGGTTCAGTTCATAGGCCAGGTCTATAAATACTTTAAGGTTTCGTTCTGCTATTTTCTCTTTCATTCTTCTGTAGCTATGAGTCTTAAGCCTAGAACTCGATCTGGATGAATTGAGAACCCAATAATACAACGGAAGTTATAATCAAACAATAGACTCATAAGCCTAGATCCCGAGCTGGATGACTTGAGAACCCAATAATAAAACGAAATTTATAATCAAGCAATAACATAGTATACCATTTTTGTTCAATGAGATGAACAGGCAAAACAAAAGAGGGCATCAAAATATGGTGGGGCTCAAGGAATGAAGATGGAGAAAAGGTAGATTAAGTAGCTAATTAAGCCAGCCATCCATATCAAGTTTAATGCCATCATGTAGAACCACTTGAAGATCCAAGATAAAAAAGGAACAAAATTATCTCCAAAAAATAGAAAATCCAGAAATATTTGATTGATGGAATTGGAGTAGTATCAGGAACAGGCTAACAACCATGACAAAAGATGCTAGCTTTAAATAATCTAATAAAACACAACATATTTGGAAATAGAATTGTTTCATAGCCCAGTTGTGCATCTCAAGAAAATAAATAACAAAGTCAGGCTCATACCATTTCCGCCAAAGCTGGATTAGGAGGAAGAGGAACTGGTATCGTTGTTGGCGGTCGTGGTCCTGAGAGCAGTAAATGATTTTAGGCAAACAACCAACAGCTGATCTTCAATCAATGAACATATAAAACAACATTGGAGGTTTCCAACGTGCAAAGCATTATCATATCAAGTACAGCCCTTGAAAGCTGGAGATATAGGTCTTTATCCATGTATCTAGGCTTTAATCTTATCTGCCCTGAATACTTCACTCGGATATCATCACCTATAAAAAACTGTAGACCGCCAGCTTCTAAAGCATCTACAGCAGAGGTGTCCAACTAATGGGAACTTTTAGATAAGAAACAGCTTAACTACAGTTCCACAAAGTCATCCAGTCAAAGTTCTATTATCTTGCAACCTCACACCTAATGTATAGGGACGTACCCCTTTGTTATCAAATATTTTGTTCAGCAAAGGACAAACATTTATTACTAATTTACCCTCGAATTTTTATAATAGTGCTGGAATTAAACATGAGAAAACTAGTATTGTTTTCCTGCCGATGCAAGACCTAGGTAAGACAACATAAAGGTCAATTTGCTATTCTGCTATGTGCTTCACATTGCATTTACTTGTCTTCGCCAATCTCTTGGTAGCCCAGAGCAAAGACCTAGATGAATCAAATAGTCTACCATGAAAACCGTCAATTTTAAATTGTTCCATGTGCAGTTTTCAACAGCAGCAGCTCTTTTTGTCATTTCTTGAACCATTACTACTTGCCAATTGTCGGTTTTGAACTGTAGTAGACAACCTTACGTGTTTTATTTTCTTTATTGCTATTCTTTTATAGGACTAGAGCCAATTTATGGATCTCTACAGAGACGACACTCTTGTAAAGGAAGCAATTTTGTTATAACAAGATTGCTTGTGGTACGAAATGGCCTTTACTGGTAAGAAAGTTGAAAAGGTTTTTGCAAGCTCATGCAGGTTCCTCATAACAAATTCAATTCCCAGATACTTGCAGTATTGCCTTCTTGTTCAAAAATAAAGGTTTACTTGGAATGATTTGATACAGCTTCCATGCAATATTCAAGACCAGTTGAAAAGGTTTTTGCAAGCTCATGCAGGTTCCTCATAACAAATTCAATTCCCAGATACTTGCAGTATTAACTTCTTGTTCAAAAATAAAGGTTTACTTGGAATGATTTGATACAGCCTCCATGCAATATTCAAGACTAGTTTGAGAAAAATGCATGCGGAGCAAACAAATACGATAAGAACAGTTACATACCATCTACGCCAACAGGCCAAGCAGGTGCCTTGGTAGGGGCATCCAGTCTTTCCAAAATGGAATCATCAACTTTAAGAATAGAAATTGAAAATCCTGAAATGGCGAGTAAATTAAGTTCAAACTAGATAACGTAACAAATACATAAAACATGACCACCTTTTCTTCCTCCCTTCCACAGCATGTTTGCATTTTCAGACATACAATTATCTCAGAGTACCTCAGTGCTAGAAAGTCCCTAGCTGGATAATTAATGCTCATAATTGTAAATTGCAATTTGGTGTTCAATGTGCATAAGGCATGCATGGAAATAAAGTATCTGTTACAAGTGCGGACTTTCAGATAGCTTCAGAGTTCATGCACGTTTCTTTGTCTACTGGTCCTTTTAGTGAAGGGTGGCTTCTACTTCACTGTGCTGCTTACAAATTAATCCAAATCTTTCATGAAGGTAAAGACACATCACTTCATTAAGGGCTTAACTATGGAATATTGGTAATTCCTCACTAATTATTTAGACTTTGCATGCAATGTTATCTGTTGACTTCACGTGTTGGGGGATAATGTTTGATACATGGGCTTCCATCAATTTCTGTTGAGCATCAATGGGGCATTCTGTGCATAAAAGCATTAATGCAGCCACCTCACCAACTTATGCCTTATACTGATCCCCTTCTGGATCCAAGCCCCTCTTAAGGAAAGGCTCATTTGGTGCTAATAATGCAAATATTCTGGAGCTATCATGCTTCCATGTATAAGTCAATATTGGGAGGAAAGAAAAACGTAAATAGCATAATCTGGATTACCAGCCATGTCAATTGCTGTCATAAAATTTCCGGTGTAGACACGCTCGACTGCAAGACCGTAATCAAGCTGCATTTGTGCCACAGCTTTTCCAGCAGCAATCATCAATTCCATCAAGGGAGTTCCGCCCAAACTGCATACACACCAATTATCCTTAATACAACATCAAGATAGAAGGAAACATAGCCAGCAATGATAATGCTACAATTGACCATAGCATGCAAGTGAAAGGTACAAATGACAAAGCCATGATTGCTAATGGTGCACAATATAGCACATACATGTTCTATAAAACCTAGCCAGCTTCATCTTCATGCCAATGGCCATGTTATTCCTCAGTACAACATCATGGAGGCCCCAAAGGAACTTAAAGCATTCCTCAGGGATAATTTTTGTAGCGAGAAACTTTGATGGGAACACAGATGTGATACCAAATTTATGCCTGCTTTACGATGTTATGAAAGAGGCTATGAAGGAAATCCCTGGAAAAGCGGAACATTCAAATGCCAAGAAAAAGGTCTTCTAATCAAGACTGTTTCTTTCTTCAAATAGCAGCAAAGCAGGAAATTACAGCTATCACATCCCATATTCTTATGCAGACTTCATTCATGATATGCTGCTTTAAATTCATTTGCTCTTTTTCATATAAAATTGCCCTTATTTATGTTTGTTTTTTATGGTATAAACTTTACTTATCAAATTAGCATCCACACTTCTAACTTAATAATGAAAGAAAAAACAAATTCGTTGTTACAACATGCCATAGCTGGAGAATGATTTACCGACCATGTACAGAACAAACTGACCTTAGCTACATGTAGGACAGATCGTATCAATATTACATTAGTTTCTGGTTCATTCTTTTGCGACTATGATTTAGAATGAAAGAACTACGAACAGACTAAGCGTGTTAGAGACCAAAATTCAAAAGGTTAATTTTCTATACCCATTAACCATCAGGGCAACTCTACTTCCACGTTTGATTGACACACATTCCTGCAAGAACAAATATAGTCTTCTTATATGTTGCATAATTCAAATACAATCATAAAGAGACAGCAAACAATGTGAATAATACCGCACACAAAATTCGTTTGAGAATATGAGCCACTACAGCATTCACAGGTTGTATATCAGCTACAGCAGCTCCAGGCTCACCATGCTGCAAATGCGATGACATTTCTTAGTAAGAGAAGCCGTGGGCTTAAAGGGAATCCCATGGCCTCTCTTACTGGGCGTCGTGCCTTTATCATTGTTTTACTATGGTATGAAAAGGAACCCTTTAAAATATTACTTACAATTCCGAGACCAAGTTCCATTTTTCCTGCACCAAGCCTGTCTGAAGGGAGACGTCCTGGAACTGTGCAAACTGATAAAGCAACACTCATTGTGCCAACCAATTTTGACACATGCAAAGCTACTTCAGTAACTTCAGGAAGACTCAAGCCAGCAGCTGCTGCAGCCCCTGCTACCTGAAGATTAAGCATAAATAAGGGTAAGATAAATAGTATAATAGTCTCGGTACCACTACTAACAACAAATGGTATGCAGGTCAACATGCCACAAAAAGCACCTCTTGGCACGCTTGGTCCACAAGTTTAAACAGGCCAACTAGCAATCTATTGCTTTGTAAACTTCCTTATTGATGGCTATACCTTCATCCAACTTGCACTCTCTCTGTTTCATGAGAGCATATTTACTGTAATACAGCCATTGGCATGCCTCCAAGGCCTTATTTAAGAAACAAAAATGCAACCTACCGCTTCTAGGTAATCATTTAGATGTAAACTGTCCTTTCCAAGAACTGTATCCTTCCCATCTTAGTTCCAAATTTGCAATTTTCATGCTTGACAGGCCGTCACTAAAATTCAAAAACCAGGCAGCGAAATGCTGCGCAGATGTATCTCAAAGCAAATTGTTTGGACCTAAGGTGCTGGCTAGACAAAAAAGAAGAGCATCAATTTCAAGACAGGAGATCAACAACAAAAACTTCTATTGATTGAATGACTACTGTGAAATGCTGCAAGAAATATGAAACAATATTCAACCTTGTGCACAAAAATTGTGCCAGCAAGACCACGTCGACCTGCCAAACTTAGATGTCCTTGCAAAGCGCAATCATCTCCAACTATCACCATCTGCAAAATCATCCAAATAGAACGTCAGGTCCTCTGTACTATGAAAAATGATATGCTGCATGCTGCGAACAGGTTACCTCGACTTTATATCCCTCAGCTTTGGCTTGTTCAGCAGCTAAGCCAAAATTCAGCCGGTCTCCAGTATAATTCTGTGGTTGCAAACGCCAAAAACTTACTAGTTGCAAAACATTCTACTATTGGTTGTAGAACAAGACATACCTTTACAACCAAAAGACATCCTTGAGGTCCAGTAACAGCCCGTATGCCCTATGGGCAAAGCAACATAGATGTGTTCTTTACGAATGCCATATGACCAAGGAAGTAAGTGATGTAAAGGACTTACAGCTAATATAGCATTTACTGAAGGGGATGCAAAAACATCACCACATATAGCAGCTGTTAGCATCCCATCACCCACATACCCTGCATGAGCTGGTTCGTGTCCACTACCTCCTCCTTAAAATGCACGGGAAAGTGTTAATTATTTGAGAAAGGCAATGAATTTTGAAGACGCATAACCTACCCAATCAGATGGAGCGTGTAAAGATGGCACTAGATTACCAAATAAAGCATTGGGACAAGTCCGTATGACACAATGACTAAAGTTCAATAATCCTAAAAAAATAACAGTAAGATAAATGGCAACAAATTTCTTAAGCATTGTAGTCAATCAATATCACACCTGATATCACAGCAACTTGCTTGGAAGGGCTTTCTGCTACATCTGATCGAAGGACGACCTTAATCTGCTAAGTTCACATATAGATCGTCATGCATTTGACATAGAAAACATGCAACTTAGCATTGCACCTAGTATCAAGTAATGAATCATGAAGAAAACTCACCTCTGGAAACCCATCCAAATACTGCAATCCTGGGTAAGTTTCTACAAGTCCCTCAATCAATTCAATAACCACGTCTGTGAAAGCAGATGAACAAGTTAGAACCATCTGTCAAATAGCATAACTATAGGTAGCACATGACGCTTTAGATAGTTTAACGAACTTGTATGCCAACCACTCAGAAGCCACTACTAGCACTCCCTCGTTTCCAATATATAGCTCATTTCTACTGCCTTTCCCAGAATCATCTCGATAATTCCATCTGTTTTAGTGGTTTATACCCTTCCTTTTCAAGTTATTCAAGCATCGTCAAAAGATAACTCTTGCCAAGATGTATATCTTACAAATTTCCCAACATACTAAACAAAGGAGACGTCTTAAACCATTGATTAGTAATAAAACATGAAAGCGAACGAATAAACAAGCTCTTCCACCCAGCTTCCGGTTGAGAAGACTCATATCTACTAACAAAATCGTGCAGCAAGGCTACAATATAGACCATAATCCATGGCCCTTAGCAAATCCAATAACCATGGGAGCCGACCTCAGTTCCGATTGAGCTCTAATCTTGGAGGACAATAAATAAAGCATTCACAAGGGACAGAGACATTTATGATACTAGTCCTTCCCCCAATGCATTTGATATCATTAAAATTGCCTCTGAATCAAATGTAGATGATCGTGAATGACAACACTCACCACTTGGATCATTGATCAACTTCTTCGCAGTCGACATTTTTCCACTTCAGGAAAATAAAAGCATTCAAAATCCACCAGTATTCTACAGAAAATCCACCTCTCAATGCAGCGTATTAGAGGCAACAGTGATTCTAAAGATGCAGGTCCAAACAGAGTAGAACCCGCAAATATTTGAATCACTGTTATCTATTTCAGCAGCTCTGATTAGTAACTTCGATCTACGTAGCAAAACATTGCTGGAATAGGCATCTGATCCTTGAATTTAAACTAGGAATCCAATTTCAAGGAAGCAAATCAGTTGGGAAGGATCAAACAGAATCAAAGCTTAAAACACCAACAAAAAGCACGAATGGAGATGATAATCTTATGACGGAGATACAGAGAAGACAATCCAGACTGCTATCATATGATTCAAGGAGGGAGGGAATGGATTGGACGCTTGAGCTGCTCTAGGTAGCAACGGAACGGAACATAGAATCAACAGAGACTTGGACGGTTTAGATCCCATGGAGACGAACTCCAAAGAAATCAAACCCGTCCGGTGCACGGATGTCAGACCAATAGGAACTTCTTACTCGGCACGTAAAAGACGTTTGCGATGACGTCGTACGTACACGTGGCAGCATCTAAACCAGATAAGAATGAAGCGGAGATTATTTTACGTGGGGCCTTATCCTTGACCAGACAAGTCAGCAAAGGGATATGCTCTTAAGCTGACGTAGCAAAAATACGGGCATCCCGTACAATACGGCGTAGAGCATTTTAGCCGTTGGTGCAGTGAAAGCATCGGAGCCGTTGGATGTCCGTGGTACGTCGAAGGCCAGATGGGACTCATGGGAGCTGGGCCTCGTGTGCGGGGCTCGAGGAGAGAAAATCGACGGCTGTGGATGAGCACGATCGCTGCCGTTGGATGGGCGGGAACTGCTACGATGTATGTACGCAAATATTCACTGGCTTAACGTACTTTGCTTTTTAAAGCTATATCCAATGGACGTTTGGAAGTTGGTCGATCCAACCAACAAGTGAACACACACGAGGGGGTGAATTAAATTTATCAAATTATTATTATTAAAATTTATTGTTAATTAATTTAATTGTATTGTATTGTATTGTATTGTATTATCAAGCCATTTAGCCCCCACGCCTCTCTAATATAGTGATGTGGTGCAACCAATGGTTGGCGATTCTATCCTGAAGAATCTCCAACCGTCATGATTCTGCCACGACACTAGGTTAAGGGTAAATTTAATTTCACCCTACACATTACCACCCCCTTCCCCCCAAAGAAAAAGAAAAAAACCCCTCCACCAAATTCTTAGCCCCCTTGATTCAATATTGTCCACACCCCTTGCATTGTTTATCATTCATACATATATATATATATATATATGTGTGTGTGTGTGTGTGTTGCACACCCCAACTGTCTATTGATCATTTGTACATGAGGTCTCATGAAATTACCTTGCATGTTAAAGGTGATGTAACACTTAATTCACTTTCATGAACTAATGTTTCATTGTATTATCTCGGATTGAAGTTAAGGTGTATAGCAGTCAATTCACTTCTCCCAACTGTCTATTAGTCATCTCATGAAATTACCTTGCAGGCTAAAGGTGTGTTAACACTAATTCACTTTCATGGCTAATGTCTGACCGTCATGTAAATTACCTTGCATAAAGGTGCTGTAACACTTCATTCACTTTCATGGACTAACGTTTCATCGTTCAGATCTCCAAGACCTATAGTGAAGTTGAGGTGTTATTACACTCAATTCACTTTCATGCACCAATGTTTCACTAGCACTGACACTACCACTTGAACAAGATCCTGGCCACATTCAATAAGATCCTGACCACATTCAGCCTGGATATAACATGATGACGTCGAACCATATGACGTAGGCATATTTGACTCAAGAACTGGTATCTTATCTATTCTTCCCTATTGTATCGTCTCTCAGCCAAGAAGACTGCCAGAAAATAATTGACATAATTGCTCTTATAAAAAGTTATTCCCAAATTTTTAATTTGGAAGTGTATGTATAAGTTTTTCTTTCTTTGTATGGATGGCATGGCATTGAACAAAAAGTAATGGGTAAAAATAGTGACCACATACGTGGCAAAATGGCTTATATACCTCCCAACACTACTTTATGGCAAATGCAATGTTCCAACATTGTCTTCATCTATCAATGGCAAAGGTCTTTGCTAGTTTGTCGACATTCTTACTTATATAACAAGTGCTCTAGTTATTAGGTCAATTTCCTTCTTTTTAGATAGGTGGTTGATTGTTATCTACTCCAACATTGCCTTCTTTATTCAAGGCGTCTTTTTAATTGCACTAGGAAGAATACTAACACTAAAGAATGATGTGGCAGTAGCTCCTAAAATCATCAAACCTCCTTGATGAAATGTGGCTATGATTACAACCACCAGTGAATGGAAAAGTAACACGAGCAAGGGCATCATGCCCAAATAAATACAAAATAGTATTACATGGCACAAATAGACAACGGAATAAAGCACAAACTTTTGACAAAATAGCGAAATTGAACATTTGGACATTGTGGCATTCGCTATTGTGGCATTTGACAAATTGAACAATAGCGAAATGTCCAAAACTGAGACCAAATGAGAGAAGAGTTCTTAAAAAAAATTGTTTTGCATTTCTTACGATAATGTTAAGGGGCAGTTCATTAGGAGCAGATGACTTTGGGCATCTTGAGGCATATCTAGTGATCTAAAAGCTACAAATATTAGTTCTTTTTCCGGGTGGTAAAAACATTTTAATATTTTCCATATGAATGTGAGTCTAAGGTTTTTGGCTTTTGGGAAGCCAAAACTTTTTGAGATCCGTCGAAAAACTCATTGATTTAACCTAATCTTCTAGTATCAGTGCCATGAATTGGCTTAGCCTTCTAGGCATCTGTCTTGTATTCCTGCTTGCCTTCAAGTCATTGTATTTCCGATTTCCTGATCGTATATCAGATTCTTGCCGATTCTTCGCGTATTTCATGCATATTTTCCACATATTTTATGTTGTTTTATTGGGACACTGCCTCGGATCCACCGCCTTCGGATCTGCACCAGCGCCCATCGGATTTGCAAGACGATCTGTGCACCGCCTTCGGATTTGCACCAGCGCCCATCGGATTTGCAAGACGATCTGTGCTTGACGGCTTGATTCAAACAATTTTCTTCATAATTTGCTGGATTTGCTCTTAGGATTTGCCTTAGGGTTTGCCCTCGAATTTGCCTTCGCGATTTGCTTTTTGGTTTGTTGAGGCAGTTGCTACAGTCGATCTGCCTTAGGGTTTGAACAGGGATTTCATGTGATTTCTTCAAGGATTTGCATCACGGCATGGTTAACGACTTGCTTGGAAATTTGCAAAGGGCTTAACACCAGCCGATCTGCCTCAAAGGCTTGCTCAGATTTGCACACAGGGTTTAGATTTCTTGCACAGCTCCAGGGGTTCCGGCTACAATCTGTGTGTTCTGCACAAAAGGATTCAGTTCTGCATAAAGGGTTTCGGATCTGCACAAAAGGTTTCGGTTCTGCACAAAGGGTTTCGGATCTGCACAAAAGGATTCGGATCTGCACAAACGGTTTCGGATCTGGCACAAAGGGCTTCGGACTTGCACACAGGCTTTCGATTTAGGATTTCTGCACAGCTCCAGGGGTTTCTGATTACATCGGGTTTCAGATTTGCAAAGCCCCATTTCGGATTTGCTTGCTCTGTTCTACTCCAGGGCTTCTCCAGGATTCCATTGATCCATTGATCTGTACTGCTCCAGGATTTTTGCACAGATCCATTTCAGATTTTATTGCTGTGTTCTCTTCCAGGGCCTCTAATCGACCCATTCTCTTCCTTTCCAGTTGCATGTTTCTATCTGGACCTGCTTGCCTCCTCCTCCAATAGTTTCGGCCTTCTTAGTTTCTTCCTGGCCGCTGTTTGGTCCCTCGCCAGCCCCAGCTTTGATTTGCTTTCGCTTTGCCTCTACTCCAACAAGAACTTGTCCCAGCTCTCATCATTCGCCCTCGCTTTTGCCTTTGGCCTACAAAAGATATCTGTTTGTGAGTCTTACTCTCATAGCCCTCGGCCATTATTACCAAAGCTCTCGTGCATTCCGAGTTGAACCACAAAGCATCTGTCACTCTCACCCCACTCTTGACATAGCTCTCGCCCGTTTGGGGCATCTGTCACTCTCACCCTCACTCTTGACATAGCTCTCGCCCGTTTGTGCTACCCCCATCTGCCTTCCGCAACATCAAACTACTTTCAGACATCCGTCCGATAGTTGCCTAGCCCATCTGCCTTGGGCAGCATCTGGCTACTTTCAGACATCCGTCCGATACTTGCTTAGCCCTGCCTTGCGTAGCATTTGGCAACTTTCAGACATCCGTCCGATACTTGCTTAGCCCATCTGCCTTGCGTAACATCTGACTACTTTCAGACTTTCGTCCGCTACTTGCTTAGTCCATCTGCCTTGCTTAGCATCTGACTACTTTCAGACATCTGTCCGAAACTTGCTTAGCCCAGTTCGATATTCGCCTACTTTTAAACATCCGTCTGGTACTTGCTTAGCCCATCTGCCTTGCGCAACATCCAGCTAATTTTGGACATCCGTCCGAAAGTTGCTTAACCCATCTGCCTTGCGCAACAATCGCCTACTTTCAGACATTTGTCCAATACTTGCTTAACTCCCCCCTTTTTATTGACCCCGCACAAACACTCCACTCGCATACCCACACCATGGCCACAGCCACAGTCCAAGAACCGGATGAGCCTCATGCAGCCATGCACGTCGACGACCAAGACCAGCACCCTCCCCCGCCAAAGGCAGGCATGGCCGCCAAACTCCTCCTCCTTGATCACATTGACGAGATCCTCATCCGCAGAATGGACACCACGGGCAAGGTTGACAGAATTGATAGATTTACATTCAAGTAAGCGGCCCGTGCCAAGACAAAGGCAACATACGAGGCCCATCAAGCATACGACCGGCACGCCTCCCTTGCAGCAGTCCGGACCCTCCCTGCCAGCCTCGCCTCCCCAGATGCCAGACAACAACCTGCATGACCTTCAGAAGATGCTTGAACAGCAAGCCGCCCGTGTACAGACCCTCGAACATGAGCTATAGCAGATGCGGACCTTCGAACCTCGTGAGAAGATGGTTGAACAGCACACCGCCTGCGTAGAGGCACTTGAAGAAGAGCTACAACAACTGCGGACCTCCGAACCCAGATTGCTTAAGAAGCAGTTGGCCACAGAGAAGCAACGGGTCTCCGCTCTCGAGACCAGGGTGCAGCAGCTTGAAGACGGACTCCGGCTTGCGCATTCCGAAAGACATCATGACCGAGAACGCTTAGACACCTTCCAGGCAGCGATGGACACACTTTCATCTAGAATGGATTCTATAACCGAGACCAGGCGGACCTTCCAGGACGAGATCCAGGCTACCATAACACGGCTCCGCACGAAAATTGAGCAGTTGGATGCCCCTCAGACGATTGCCCGTAGTGCGGAAGCGGATGTTGTAGACACGGACATGAGACTCCGCAGCTTGGACCATGAGCTGAAGGAATTGAGAGCCACCATTGCCGAGCAGGGCAAGGGGTTGCATGCAGGTGCACATGCTCTGTTGACCCAGTGCGACAGGCAGATACGGGAACATAAAGCACGTTTGGGTGCACTAGAGACTCAGAGGCACCAGTCATAGGCGGGCCACCAAACGCATCAGCAGCCACAACCTCCATCGCACGGCCGGCACCAGACCCTGAATACACCAGAGGCCACCGGACACAGTCAACTACAGCTACAGCGAGGAACGCCATTACGGTCCGCAGGGTATGCAGCATCGGAAGAAGCGGAGCGGAGAAGGCGTAGACACAATGTGCTCGTGCGCGGGCTCTCGGAGGAAGTTCGGGGAAGACTTGCAGGCACGCCTGCAAGCCGAGATACTGGACCAAATACAATTCCCGGCCACAATAACCCCGCTAGACGACATGGAGCGTCCCACCCAGAGCGCCACGGGTGGTCACATTCACGGTTAACCTCGATTCCACTATTTTGCCATTATTCTTTGATTTTGAACTCTACCAAAAGTGCTAACCTCATTTTCAACAGTGTGGGATTTTAGGTTACTACTTTTAGGTGCGACCCCATTTTCCACAAATAGTGCTAACCCCATTTTCAACAGTGTGAGATTTTGTGTAACTACAAAAAGTGACAACCCCATTTTCAACAGTGTGAGATTTTATGTAAGTACAAATAGGCGCGACCCCATTT
>JAANSK020094463.1:0-26985 GCA_011763485.2 Isoetes engelmannii | reverse complement strand
TACAATACAATACAATACAATACAATACAATACAATACAATACAATACAATACAATACAATACAATACAATACAATTAAGTGTTGTATTGTTGTGTTCATCTTTTTCCAATAGAAGCTTAGCATGGTATCTTGCTAGGCTGCATTTTCTCACGGATTACAATGGAGGGCACCAGGGATTCATTGCATACATTCCTTAGTAGGAGTGGGCTTTACAATGCCTCTCTTTAGCCGTCTCTCTGTGACATTGTTGCTTGATTACTTGTTGAGATCCATCGCACAAAGACACTAGATTTGAGGCACTGGAGATCCTAGTCCCCCTAAGGGTGGAAGTCTCTAGACGCAATGTGGTACAACTTCAAACATGAGCAGCTCCTCAAAATTCAACCTTCCGTGCTGGTCATGCTTCTTCATCATGCTTCTCCATCCATAGCCGCAGTAAGACTTAATTATGGTACGCATACTTTCTGTAGCAGTTAACCTTTTACTGCTGCACTAGATGGAACAGCTCGAAGAACACTGGTTGTTGAAATTTTGGGGACCTTCTCAAGTTTGAAGTAGTGGAACATTGCACCTAGGTGTAACAAGAGTCCCTTGTGCTCTAGTATTGTTTCCCGTGGACAATGCAGCTCTGTGAACCCCGATGTTTCGTTTCATGTTGTTTTCTGCTTGAGATGTACCATCATCTTTTTTGATGCCCCGAACAATCGCGTCCACGATCCCGTAAAGCCTCTAATATCCATCCTATTATGCTTGTAGGGCATCCTGGGTTCTTATTACCTTCCTTAGTAGGAGTAGGTTGTCCAATGCCTTTATCTAGCCATCTCTCTGTGTCAATGCCGCTTGATTATTTTCTTAGCTCCATTGCACAAGAGACGCCATATTTGAGGCACTGGACATCCTGGTCCCTCTAAGGGTGGAAGTCTCCAGACGCAATGTGGTACAACTTCGAGTCTGAGCAGGTCTTCAACATTCAACCCCCGGAGCTGCTCAAGCTTCTCCATCCATTACGGTAGTAAGATGTACTTATCATACGCATGAAGTGCGTCCTATAGTTACGGCTTATTGCCGCAATTGATGGAGAAGCTCGGGCACCACAGGGGGTTGAATTTTGGGGCGACTCTTAGGGTCAAACTAGTATGACAATGCTCTTGGATGTAACAAGAATCCCGGGTGCTCTAGTATTGTCTCATAGAAAATGCAGCCCACTGAATCCCGTTGTTTCGTTTTTTATTATTTTGGAATGTCATGTAGTATTTTCTTTTTACTTGCTTCAACATTCGTTGCCCGCGAACACTCAAAGGCGTTAATGTCCATCTTCTAATGCAAAATTTTCTTTAGCGTTGCAGAGCCCGAGCTGTCGCAAGGACTTCGCGAGCGCATCCAGCCGCACAAAATTATCACCTATGGTCCTAATAGGAGGTGGTGTATAGAAATAGCGCAAGCTATGCCTCAAAAGGAAGGAGACAAGCAAAAGGACCTATGTCTATTCATCACGACCCCAGGGAAGAATAAGATTGGTGAGCAGATAGGAATAATAATGTCTATATTGATACGACCGATAAGGTCAATGGCGCTATCGTGTGTCTTTTTGAAGACATCTTCGGGCACCAGTTCTTGCAGTACGTCATGCAATGGGAATTATGACCCGTCTATGATGATGGCAAGTTCGTGTAAGTCCAAAGGGGGGAAAAAGGATCGCAACGTAAAGGGTTACGGCTGGCCACTGCCATACTATGAAACATTGGAGGCTGCTGGTCTGAATTGCAGTTTGGACATTGTCAACAGGTTTCACCTATGCAGAAAGTACGTGATTAATGATAAAAAAGCACTAAGCTGCGCCATAAAGGGTTTCAAGGATGACAAAATGCCCATCAGAATGGATAGCTCATGGCTAGCTGTAAGGTGCAAGGAGATAAATAGAGAAATCCTTGTGGAGAGTAGAGAATGTAGCGCTATCACGAAATACGTGTCTCCTCCAAGAGTGAGCCCATCTTCAAGGGATGTGTCACGCGAATCTCTCTAAGGGCAAGTTTCCTGAACACCTAGGTGAGAGTTCGAAAGGCAAGTCATCTGAATCTACTAGGGGTAACTTGACCAGTTCTGGATTGAAACCCATTTTGGAAGAAAGTGAGGGCACCAGCAAAATTTCAAAGAAAAGGAAACACGATGACTCCACATCGGCATCTACGCCCAGTGAGACCACATCAGGCACCAAGTTCAAGGTGATCGGCCCAATCAGTCCCAAGAGCAAGGTCCCAGAAAGGGAGTTGCAAGTTGTGGTCTATGTCCCACCCAAACCAATCCCAATGTTGCCAGAGAAGCTGAAGTTCAATCCGACAGATGAAAAAAGGGCGGCAGATGAAAAAAGGGCGGCAGATATGATAGCTTTCAAACTGGAGCAATATAAAAGGTACTATCTAATGGGTGTTTCGTGGTTCAAAGATGTTATCATATATGATTGTGTCTCCGCACCACCCTAGATGATGCACAGGACCAGGGCTAACGAGCATGTGATAACGCCAATGAAGTCTTTCAGGGAGAGTCCCCACGACGTTCTGATGCCGGTTGATCTTGTTCCGTTTGATCTTGCCACGGAATTGAAAATAACTTGGAGCTATGCTGCTGAACTCCACAGAAAAAATATTACATCATATCTGGGAACCATTCTATTTTTGTCGTTCTGGTCCTTTGTAGCATGATTGGATCCCCTGAACAGAAGGCTGCATTCTCCAGGTTATACACAAGAAGAAGGGCAAGAATTCTGAACGACAACTTGATCACACGGAATACCTACGCCTGTCCATCGAGTGCGATGAAATCATTGCCAACACAGTGTACAAGGAGCCTCTCATCGAGAAACTTCAGCGACTGAGAAATCAACATAAAGCACTCGGCTCGCCGATATAGAGTAAATCTGAAACTAGCTGGTATGTTGGTAGATCAGTTTAATTTTACAAACTTGATTGCTCTCGAGGATCGCTATAGCGATCGTCCTGAGCAATTATTAATAATGTTTTGCAATGTTGCATTCGCAGGATCGCCATGGCGATCATGCTAACCCTTTTATATTATGACAGGAATTTCACGAGGTGGCACTGACCATGCTGAAAGTCAAAGAGCTGAAAGGTGAGAAGCAGTGAATATTCCTTCTCGAACCCACTTGGGCCACAGTGTTGGAAGTGGTTGGGAAGTGGGTTAAGAAAGAGTTTTGCGACGATCAGTGCAATGTCTCTGAAAGATCAACCAAAGATTACTTTGATAAGACCTTTCTTTGTTTCCTTAGAAGTATGTCACCTGTTGAGATCGATCGTTTGATGGATGAGATACTTGCTGGCATATCTTACTTGAAGACCAATATAGATTACACAGGCCGGTTTGACTATAAGCAGCAGGAAACAGATTTAAAGACGTTGACTAATAAAGAGAGAGGTCCTCCACCATGTCAATAGTAACACAGAAGTGCAATACCTCAGCTTCTAAGACCTGCTCGTGGCATATCCTGGTTTTACAGAGCAGCACCTTCTCGAGATTGCTGGCATGGATACTACCTATATTAAACAGAAAACAATAGCTTTGGGTACTTTGCCCTCCGCTATGCTAGCCTTTGTTAACGAAATTCTACTGCCCGAAGGTGACAAATTGCGTCAACAGCAAAGAAACAGGGTCCAAATCTGTAAAAACGCTGGTATTCCAATTAACACTGTCCTCGAGCATGCCCAACTGATCTGTGTATGGTATCTCAATTCTTGGACTTGTATGTAAGGATCACGGCAATGACCATATTTCACCTGTTGATGTTACTTCTTCCAGGCCACATGGCAAACTGCCTCTATAGCCAATCCCAAATTGATGGGGGTGGTTGCATTTATATTGGCACCTACGAGGATCCTAGGTTCGAGAACAAAAAACGCGTAAAGCAAGACCAGTGCTTTATCACCGACATTCTCATCAATAGAAGTGAGTCCAGGGTTTTGCCTAAATAGGAAAGATTGGATTTGCGCTTCTCCAACAAAGGACCCAACTGGTGACGAGGATACTGACAAGAAAAACAAGAAGCACAAGAGGGCCATGTTCACAACCAGAATGAAATGTCGTTGGATGTCAATGGATGGCGATCTAATCTTCCCACCACAGCTGTAAACGTCTTATGCTAATTACATTGTGCAGCAGCTTCTACCGCATGATGGTTGCGTGTTCAACTTCTTTTCATGTGGTATTGATCCAGGAGAAAAAGAGTGTGGCTCTGGAATACGATAAAAGGAAAACAAGGTTTCTTCAAAGTTTCTTCACGTTTTTTGAAAAAGCTAGCAAGAGGTGAACCATAAACAGAAAGCGACACAAAAAATGAGACAGATGTGGGAGAGGAACATGAAGTGGTGGGTGAACCTTCGGGAACAGCCCCTGACATTGAATTAATCAAGAAAACGGTAATACCCAATAACTTGGACGATGTGATAGATTCGTTCGAGGTGGATGACTATGCCGAAGTCTTGGACAAGTTAAAAAGAGAGCACGCTAATCCCGACATCCCAGGACCAACGACGATGGGCATTTCGGGACCAACTCCCAGGAATTCACCGACACTATTGATAGCGTGCATCTCAGGCCTCCCGGTGCGATACTTAGTGCTTTAGCTCATAATTGCGAAGTGCAGAATGAATTCAGTGAAGTATTGCAGAGAAATCAAGAACGCCTTATTGAATATGCTGATGATAACGAGCAGGATATGCCAAACCGGATGGGCTATAATGACATGGATATAGATGTTCGCCTAGAACTAGATCGACAACAAATCGAGAGGGCGGCATTGGCGATGAGACTGCAAATGAGGATGGGATGCTAGATGTTGTTGTAGAATCCCCTCAATCAGATCATGATGAAACATGTTGACATAGTCCCAATTGCCATTGCCGTTATCCCAATCGCCATTGCGATTATCCATAGCTTTATTGATTATTCTTTCTATGGTACTGTATTGTATTATTTTCAATTCAAATAAGTGTTCCTTTGAATGCAAATAATCGACTGGATGCTACTATCTACATTGTACAAATACCGATGTGTATAATAAGATAATTGTACACCTTTGCTTCAACGCTAAGGCGTTTCTTCTAAGCTTTATATGTAGTAATTAGTAGATTACGAGCATGCTTGTCCATGTTTTGCAGCGGTGAGGCAACATAGTCTATGGTCAACGTAGCCGCAACTGCGATCCTTTCGACCTTCTATCGCGTATGCCAAAACTCAGATAATACTTCAGTACTATCTAAAACTGTCAGTATTTATGCGAATGTGCAGTTGACTGGAAGCATAGCGTTTTATTTTGTGATCAGTTGAGTTGCCTGAATGTTTTTTTGCTTCTGCGGTAGGACGACCATCCACAAACTACCTTGTATATGCCATTGACAAGCTATTTGGAGCAAAACGAGACTGTACGATTTCTCAAATTAATGAATTCGTGCTTGATCCCATCAAAGTGCCGGACCTTCAGATTGGGAATTGCGGCCTTTTTTGCAGTTGCATTGCTTGTAGAATCCAGTAGAATTGATCCGTCGCATCCTTGTTAACAAAATATGGCCCAATCCAAAAAAAAAAGCCTGTTTTCCAAACCATCAATCCGCCATTCTGCAAAACCAAACCTCAACAGAGCAATCGTGGAAAAACAGAACCGCAAACCTCAACGGAGCAATCGTGGACCAAACTTCAACAGAGCAATCACGACAGAAATATCCTGATGCAGATGCTTCGCCACTACCATAGCGGAAACCTGCTGCATTGGGCGCGGGGTTTTGGCCCATAATAACCCCTGCCATAGCCAGCAGTATGAGAGAGCGGCATATTATGGCCTGCCAGTTACCTGCGCTGTCAGGTCGCTTCTTACCGGATGAGCGGAAAGCTCATCCCAACTTCCATTCCATGATGGAATCGAGGGACACGTGGCTCAATAAACAAATTTCGTCGCCAACTTCCGTTTTGTTCGACCTTTAGAAGCTAATTGGAGGATAAACGTCGCATAATTAAACCCTAAATCTTGCCACTGTTATTTCCGGATGGGCAACATTGAAGAAGGATGGAGCGCTCCCCTCATCCTCGCCATCGTCTTCTCTTTGCACCTCGGGCTTCGTTTAGCCACATCATTCTTTGCTCCGGTATATTTTCTTCCCCTTGTATAACACATCTCTATGAACGTAAACAAGGCTCTTTGGCTGGTTTAGTTGCCTTTGAAACCATTCCTTTCAAGCAATGGTTTGTTTCTCGAGTCTTCAACTTTATGCTTCTCTATTCTTGTATGTCATTGGCTGTTGGTAAGATCAAATAGCTAGCCTCCAGTTTACAGTTTGAACATAAAGTAGAGCCAACATTAAGGTTGGAGATGGAGTAGAACAAAGGCAAGATGACCTGCTGTGACAGTATAACAATTTGATAATTACAACCGAATATGAGGAGTTTGTTAAGGTCGTTAATGCTGGAACGATAAGGAGCTCTTGCCTGATAAGCTCTTTATCGTGTATGATGTCGTAATATGTGGCAATAAGGAATTTCCTTATCAAAGACAATGAGTTAGATACAGAACACTATGTTAGTTTTGTAAATCATTGAAGCACCCAGTCAAAACTTGGGGTCCATGGTTGTAGTTGCGGTTAGCTTGCACGTTCTGTTAAAACTTTGTGACTAATTTTCTGGCACCTTTTACAGAAGAAAATAGTTCCTCCAGAAGAGTTGCAGTTAATAAAGGAAATAAGTGCTCTTTATCAACAAGCAAAGGCTTTGTCTACGTAAGTTGTTGACTCCCCTGTAAATCAATTTAACAGTGATGCTGCAGATTACACAATGTACATGTTTTTTAATTGCTGAATCTAACATTGCCTTGAACTTTCACTAATAAGTAGGTTATTCAAACGGAATAAGCATTATTTCTTATAATTAGGAAGCAAACTACCTCATCTAGGGACTGATCTGTTAAACCATTATTGCTGTCAGAATAGCAAGGGCACATTTCTGTTGACCGCATAGGATACATGTTTGTTGAATATGATTTGACGTTACACATGGTATAAGGGCTCTATACTGTTGGGGTCTCAGCCGTGATACAACATCAATTGCTTGGGACAATTGATTATTGCTCACTCTGTATTTCGATGAATGCGTGTTTGTTAGATGTGAATTGATATTACACAGGATATATAGAGTCTTGACTAGAGTATTTCAATATATAGAGTTTGCTTAGGATGACTGATTCTCAACTCTGTATTTCATATTATATGTCCAGGCCTTCCACATTTGCGAAATCAGCTAAGCTAGAGCGCATGGCAATAGCAAAGGAGAAAGAACTCGCCCAATGTATAAAATTACATTCTTTTTTGTTTTCATGATGCATTCTAATATATTCCTAAATTCTTGGGGCGAGAAATGAAATACAATTCTTTTTTTTCTTAAGTTCTTAAAAGAATGTTTTCTATTTACTTTATCTCAGGTTTGAAGCATATCAGTGCCTAATCATGCCATTTCGATATGTGTCCTCATAGGGAGGAAAAATGCTGCTTCACATGTCTCCACCAGGCAGCGGGCTTCATTGTTGGCTACTTCCCCAACATTTTTAAAAGTACTTAATTTTCTCTATTAATGCTAATAATGGGCTGAAGGTTTGGCGGCCTACTTCAGCATTGAGCAGTTTATAAGTTCAGTCTCTTTGTATTGCAGGTTAGTGTCTACATCCTTATTACCGTGTGGTTTTGGAACACCACAGTGACATCATTGCCACCTCTACTAGTTCGGCCCTTCGGTAACTTAATTATGCGTTTCGTATTTGTTTCTCTAAGACTGGTATGCATGAGAAGTTTCCTCTTTGGCAATTTCAATTATGTGTTTCCTGATTCTTTCTCTGGAGATTGCTATATATGATAAGATTTACTTCTAGAACCATATATGGTAGTGGCTGGTGTTGACATAAGCATCCATGACCTGGACAAATAGAGCTCCTTATTTTTCAAGACATTTAATCAGTTATTAGTCCGTGCTAGGTTATTTTCTACCTCTTACATGATGAGGTACATGGTATATGATGATTGTCAGATAAGGCGCTGTCTTGGCCAAACAAATTTGAAGAAGGGAGCATGCTTGTAAAGGTATAGCATGCACCACTTGATATCGGCTCTTTCATGGATTATATCCGTTATTTGTTGGCGTATTATGCAGGTTGGAGTCCTTCCTTGGCTCGTTTTAACAACAAGAGTGAGTACATATTTTGTCAACACATTATTTGGTAAGCAAAAAGCAGCACACACACAAGTGTAGCATGTAAAAGTGTACTTGATCAATGATCTCTGAGTAGAATGTGCTTTTGGGCCTTCGAAAATTATAGACGACTTTTAAAGTCATGAAGCATTATCAGGTTCCAGAGGTACCTTGAATTGTGCTTAATTTGTTTCTATTTTTCTGGGCTAAGCTTCTCAGATAAAAGGCATAATGTACCGTTCCCATGAAAACTGGACCGTGTTCCCGCTCAAATAAAGGGAAAATAAATAAGATGTCATGCCACTAACTTTTTGTATGGGCTAAAAACCAATAATTTGTATGCTTTTAATGCTATAAATGACAAATACAGTTAAAAAGAAGAGATTGTTGGGGATGAGGGGTGAAATTAAGTTTGCCCTTAATGTTGTGGTACCTGTAATCACACCCCCTTCCCCCAACGGGTTCCATTTTGGGGATTTGTAACCGTGGATCCACATGCTCATTTAGGAATTTCGTTTTGAATCTTCGAAAACTGCAAATGAGATTCTTGTTATTAATTGAAGTCCCACTTAGCCTATTTCTACAGTAAAACTGTGTTGCTAATATTTTTGTTAGAATGCATTTTGCTTCTACTTTTCTGATTGGATTTTAGCAGAAATATGGATCTGAAATTGCGGAAAAAACATGCTATCAGTTTATTTTCTTTTGATTCTTCCTTACACCTTCAGAACATAACATGCTATGTCAGCCAACTGACGACAACTGACTCTTAAAGAACGCAAACAGCTTCTTGTGAATCCTGCAGTTTTGAAAATGTCATGGCACTTCTTGTACAGAATTGCAATTGCATCCTTAGTGTCTGCATGCATGCACTTGTAACAAGATGCTAAAAGCATCAAGGGCTGCCCAACAAAAGGAATGATAGAGCATCAAAATCAAATTGTTTGTGCTTACATGTATATCAAGACGAGCAAAATTGAAGTTTACACCAGTTTCGCTTACATGCATATTAAGCAGATCAGAACTGAAGTTTACTCCAATTAGTCTTATTTAAAAAATAGAATCTCCATGAGAGGTTCAAGCTTTTACTTTTTGGGCCTTATCTCCGACCGTTGAAATAGGATCCTTAGGTTTATTCCTCCTCTTTTGGCAATCTCATCCCTTTAAATGGCATATTCTGAGTACATACCCCAAATTGCTCAACCTCGCTAAGCGTACGCCCTTCGGGCAACCCCAAAACTTCCACTGGTATAAAAACTTGTTATTTCATAAGAGCTAGCAATATTTTTGAGTATTCACTAGCTACATGTCACAGTTAAACTAAACGATGTTCAGTTCGAATTAGGATTAAGTCATCTAATAATGCCATCCAAGTTAATCTTAATGTCATAAGGTCATATAAGTCATAAGGTCGTAAAATGTCATCTAATGTCATAAAATGTCCAAGGTCATAAAATGTCTAAGGTGTCTAAGGTTAATAAGACTAATCATGCCCAAGCTTGACAAAATGAACAAGTGTAACAAAATAGTGCATTACACAACTTAACCCAAGGGGAATTAGTAGTGTCATGTCAATATATGTCCTATTTAGCCAGGCTCCCAAAGTGTTACAGCCTAATGGGATATCATGGCTTGGCAAATAAGACAGGGATGCCCTATCAAAGTATTTATGAACAATGCCACACATGTGCCCCTATATGAAAAAGGCACTAACAATGGGCCAAAATATAACAAAATGATACAAACCCTACAGGTTATCAGTCCAATATATGGGTTTCAAATATAACCATTATAGCAGCCAAGGTCCACTAAGGTTCCGAGCCCTGTATAGCTATAACAACAACCAAAATTTGGCTAAGTCACAGAATGCATCACCTAGCTTAAATAAACTATGAGTATTAAAGGATAGTCACATGTTATGAAGATTAGAAGGGAACAAAATAGATCATGTCACACTTACCATTTATACAACACTTGGGTGCGCACAACCACCTAGGCCACAAATACGGTTTACTATTGGTGTGTACTAAGCACAACTATGCCATCACAAGAGATAAGATTATGTTTCACTAAACCAATAGACCTGGTTATATGGTGCATTAACTACTACAAGTCATGCATCCACAAATTTGGGCTACCTTGTAAAGATCACATAAAAATGACTAAAAATACGCTTGCTAAACAAGGTCCAAGCTTGCACCAAACCATAAGCGTAGGGCATGAATCACATCCTGCTTATGCTCCAGGACAGAACCAGGCTATAATTACTATTACTTAGATATGCTATTCTGCCATGGTACTTAGCTAGGCTATCCTGCACTGCTCTAAATGATACAGGAAATTATCTTGCACTGCTTAACTTAATTCTTTTTAATGCTATTCCAATGTCAGATGCCACTAATATATCATATGTTCAGAAAACATTTTTCGAAGACGTAAAATGCCACCAGAATATCAAGTACTATCTACTGCCTACTGCCATCAGAATATCTACTATCAGAATATCTACCAGAACAAGTACTATCTACTGCCTACTGCCACCAGAATATCTACTATCAGAATATCTACCAGAACAAGTACTATCTACTGCCACCAGAATATCATAAGTTCAAGATATTTTGGTCATGTGCAAACAGTAGACCATGTTACATGTGTGTTATCCAAAAGATGCCAACTGAACCTCAGAAAAGTTTGAACAGTAGAAAAACAAATATTGAAGGAAATTCTGTTAGTAAAGTTTCACAAGCCATATAGACTTTATCTTTAATTGTAGACCATTGAATACTGCACTTCAAAACTGCTCAACTGAGCAAGATATATGTCTGTATTAAAAAGAGTCTTCCACAAAATTACATTACACTTTGGCAATTGTTAAAAACATGTCAATGCACTAAAGTGTTTCACGAGTTAATATATCAATTTGTAGATCACATGAACTTTACACATAGATTAGGTTCTTCAAAAGAGCAAAGCAGATGAAAGAAGAACAAACTGTATTAGCAGTTCATTGTGCGCCCTTTTTCAATCTCGTGAACTCCTCCAAAGTTATGTCGTCGTATGTGTCAGTCTTGGAATCATTGGCAGCAGGTACTTGTTTCTTGTTTTCTTTCAAAGGTGATTGGATTTTATCAGCATCGGCTTTATCAGAGGGCTTTCGAACAAGGTTTAATATAGATGGTATGACTGGAGGCAGATTGAGAACAGGAGCACTTGTGTTTTCAAACATTGGATTGAAGCTATTGTAGGAAAACCAAAGGTTCTTCACCTGGCTAGAAGAATAAGATCCTGTCTGTGAACTTATAACATCCGCAAAGAAAAATTCATAATCAAACATAAATTGAAACAAAGTGAGCAATTCTGCAAGATTTATGATGAGGAATAATTACCTTGTTCAGAATTTGGAGGATGTGATGGATTCTCGTCTTCTGACAACTCCTCGTCCTGCTACCGAGGTAGTGTGACTGGAGGTTCTTCAACTGGAGGTAGTGTGACAGAAGGTTCTGGAACTGGAGGTTCTTCAACAATAGCAGGGCCCTTGGCAACAGACTTCTTTCGAGCGACTCTAGCCTTGACCTTAGATTTAGATCTTGTAATTGGACTTACAGGTGGTTGAAACCGTTTGGATTTTGGGTTCTTCCTCCCAATTTTTTTGAACTGGGTTGGTTCTGCAACTGGTTCTCTTAATTGGTCTTCAGCTGCTGCCTGGCCTGCAACTGCTTCATCTGGTTCATTAGGGCACTTGTCTGAAAATATATAAAATTGTGTAAGAAATAGGGTACTAAAAGAAAATTCAGAAAATAGAAAGACATGCTTACCAAAAGTAGAAGTCTGATCCATATCTTCAGTAGTCTGTTCTTCTGTTGCAACTTCTTTGAAGGAAACTTTTTCTTTATCTTGGAAGTCAAGTAGTCACATATGTTAGAAAGCAACTAATGGAATAAAGAAATTAGAATTCTGAAAGTTTGCAGTACCTTTTTTTTTGGGAAACCATAGAGCGCGTAAGAGGTACTCTTCTAACTTCCAACTTTGTAGGTAATTTGTAATCAGAATCTTCATTTTCATTTTCCAAGGAAGTTTCCAGACTATTAGCAATGCCACCATCATCATCTTTTTTCTGATGCACGTAACCAGAAATAGGTTTTTAGGGATATTGGCCTTGCAAACATCACATTGCATCTTCTGCAAACACAGTTGGAAACAAAATAAGTGATACTTATGGCCACAAAGCAACTGCATATGCAGTTCATAATCAGAGCAATATGCCATTCCAGAAACCAAACAACCACTCACACCATCAGCAAAAGGCCAATTACCTGTAGAGGGATTAATAAAACTTGCACCAACATAATTATCCTGAAGATGTTTAAGATTACAAACTTTAGTGTTCAGATCAGTTAGGGCATCTTTTTTAGCGGATATCAGAATGTTCAATCTATCTATTTCACGTTCTATCTCAACTCTGTCATCAGCTTGATCTTTTCTTTTCATTAGGCTTAGTAATGAAAGCCTAAACATTTCTCTTCATTTCAATTGCTTCAAAGCTACTTTTTCTTCTGGACAAACAGCTGTAAGATCTTCTATTTTTTTTTTTTAACTCTTCAATATCCTTACAAAGGGAACATGCAGATAGATCAAGGCCAAGTGGAACCCCATTGGTAGTAATTTTGTGATTCTCTTTCTGTTTCAGTTGGTAATCTAACAGAACAAGTTCGTCATTAAATGAATGCATATCTGCTTTCAAACTAGCTAAAGCAGCAGCAATATGTTTGAAACTGCTCTCCGAAGAGTTAGTTCTTTTCTGGTTTGTCCTCTTAGAATGTTGCAAAGACATGGCAACAAATCATGTCCAATTAATTTTGAAACTACCAAGGTCTGCAAGTGCCCTTCTTGTATGCTGCCATGCAATCCCTTTGCAAATTGTGTCTTGCTTCTTTGTTTTTTAAACCAAATTGATAGATTTTATTTACCATGTCTAGAAGATCACCTGCAAATTGAGGTCGAATCTGATGCAACTTTATCTTCCCATCCGTCAAATCTGACTGCCATGCACTTAAAAAACCCTATATGGTACATTCATCTCGCCTTAAGGACGAGGGATCTCTACCTTCATTGGGCAAGCGCCTATAGACATTAAACTCCTCTACAGAATTTGGAAACCGCATGTTTTGAATCAAAGAAAAAGAAGAAAATAGATTAATGCAAACCTAAATGACATAAGATTCAATCCAAAGGCAAAGAAATTAATATAGGAAAAGGCAAAAGCATGCGAACCTTTCCGGCCATCTCGCCACTTTCTGAAAAATGCAAAGGCAGAATGTTTTCGATGGGCTTAAAACCATTTCGAAATTTTTAGTGGAGGCTTCCAATGATAGAAATCTGTCGCCAAGGACTGCCACGATGATGAAGATCATCTGCTCGACTGCAGAGGAAGCACCGGGGCAAAAAATATGCTCCCAAGATGATGACGGCCTCGAGCCCAAAAAGCCCTAAACTTTGGTCATGACGGCCTCGAGCCACAAAAAAAACCCTAGTAAAAAAAATGCTATTCGAGGTGCTTAGGGGGTGCTTGGCATGCGCAAATATGCTTCCCACCGCTTTGACCCATATCGTCAAGCCCTCTTAGTGGATCCAGTCCCCGTATATAATATTTCGAAACCATAAGCATTCCCGTATATCATATTTCGAAACTATAAATGCCCCAAACCATAATTCAACATGTTGACACGAGGGACCCCACACATGCCCCGGGGCATAGGATCGACAATCATGGTATTTTGCGCCTTTTGCTTATTTTGGGGCTACCATTTAGTCCTTGATGTTGATCTTATGTGTCGCTATCCTGGATGATTTGCAGAGAAAGCTCATTCGTTATGAGCCCTATGAGCATCCATTGGTATTATGGTGCCCGAGGACTCTTAGAATGTTGGATGCTTTGAAGATAAATAAATAGTAGTTGATGATTTGCAGAGAAAGCTCATTCGTTATGAGCCCTATGAGCATCCATTGGTATTATGCTGCCCGAGGGCTCTTAGAATGTTGGATGCTTTGAAGATAAATAAATAGTAGTTTTAACATCACGCCACTAGACAACATCCAACTGACCACACACCACACTACCTTGCTCGGTTGGGCCCTGCCCCCGACCACCTTACATTGCGTCTGTTGGAAAGAGAATGCTCATGCCTATGAGCTCTATAAGCATCCACTGCTATTGGGCTCCCTATGAGCCCTAGGAGTATCCACAGAGAAAGCTCATGCCTATGAGCCCTATGAGCATCCACAGCTATTGGGCTCCCTATGAGCCCTATGAGTATTCACTACTATTGGGCTGCATTATTGCAATTAGCAATGGAAGCGATGGTATAAGGAAGTGGACTGGAGATTTGAGTTTATGTTTTAGATCTTGCACGGTAAGAAACCGAAGATTTAAGCTTACGTTTTAGATCTTGAAAGCTAAGGACTCTTGTCAAATTGATGCATTAACCTTCAAATAATTGGATTTTGAGTGTCAATTTACGTTTTATGTCTTTGTTTTCTTGATATATTGTTTGGCAAATTGCTTATTAGTGGCCTCCAATTAGTCTTGTTTGACTTAGAGGTAAAAAATAAAAAATGCACGATTTTTAGGACAATTTAAGACTGCTTAAGAACCAAATAAATCAAATGCATCACTTCATGAGAGCAAAGAATCTTCATTAATTTGAACATGGATCTATTGTCTCAATCACTAGGGGACCAACAAGTCCCTCTGGTTATTGAAAGTCTTGGGAGTTCCACAAACCAGAATCAAGAGTTGAAAGGACACGGGGAGGGCTAGGAAGGGAACTAAGGTGGGAGTATACAAGCTCAGAGCTAGTTCCAAGGGAAGAATAAATAGCAGCAGATTCATCATGCAGAGGTGTAAGAGAAAAGGGAGGAGATTCTAGAGAGGAAATGACAAGGTCACGAGGTGATTCTTTCTTCATCCTTTTCCATCTTTTGGTAGAAGAAGTACCATCATCCTCAAAATCTAGTTCGTCTCTCTGGCTATGGAGGTAAAGCCATAGCTTCTGATCTCCGTCATATCTAACACAGGGGTCTCTCTCATAGTGCAGCCTGTCCAGAGCTCCACTTACAACCTGATTTACCTGAGCATCGGATACATCTTCAACTATGTACTGTGAGTCTCGGATTAGGGCACACACATCTGCCCTTGTTCCTATGCTTCCTGGTAGCCTGGCTGCTGCATCTCTTACAAGACATAAAATGGTTACATTGGGCGGCCGATCGGGTTTCAACATGAAGTGATCTCTGGCTTTGGAGCTTGACCTCCTCAGTGGTGCCACTATCGATTTTCGACCGTCTGCTGCAGTGTAAGCAAATGCTCTATCTGGTACTGAGTATCTCAAAATTTCTTCTTTCCTAAAATAATCTCTCATGTCCTCTGAGCTCGGAGCTATGGTGATCAGACTCTTTTGAGCTCTCAGATCTCTGAACCTGTCCTTTTCCTCCAACAGAGGTCGTGGTGGTAAGGGCATCTGCACCATTTGTTGCCTGCTTTCTTCCCCATTTTTAAACCAACTTATGAACATTTCTACCAGCTTTGGGAGTGTCTTTGATGGTATACCCCATTCTTCTGCCATGTCTTCTGAAGTCTGTGATAGAACCCTAATAGGATCTGTCCAGGATGAAGACCTGATTGGACCTGTCCAAGACCAAGATTTTGCCTTATTGTCATAAACCACCAAAGGCTTCCATCCTTTGGCTCCAAGAGGGGCTACTTTTGAAGCCATAACTCTCAAGGCTCCATGAACAAGCTCTTGTAGCGGTTGCTGAGTATCAAAAATCTGTCTGTCACCAGGATTCTTCTGCACTCTATCCACAATCTCAGTAAATGGAACAAAGAATTGAGTTGTGCTATTGCTATCACTCAGGTCAGCAGTATCCATAAAGATAGGTGTTGAGGAATCTCCATTATATGCAATCCTCTGGACCAACAGTGCCTCTCTGGTAGCATTTAATAAATGCATCACAGAAAATGGAAAAGTAGATGTGGCAGGAGACATCTGTGTTCCATTAAACTTGCTGAACTTTACTGAACAATTATTCTTTGGCGGAGTGCAGCCAGTATCTTCTGAAGAATCTCCAGATTCTGAAGGAGGAGGGGAGAGAGGCTGCATTTCTTTTGACTGCTCGCCCTTATTTTTAAATATATCTTTTCTTTGCTTTCGACAGTTTGTCTCTTCTTCTGTGGTCATCATCTTTTTGTTCCTCTGATTTTGGTAAGCTTCATCAGATAACCATTCATCTACTTCTACAGTATCTGTACACGGATACTCTGTTAAACTAACCTTTACCTTAGATACACTCTTAAGACCAGGTTTAGCAGGTTTTTTGCAACTTGCAAGGGGCCTTGACATATCCTGCTTTGATCCAGCACCCCTGTGGCCTTGCTTGGTGTGTTGCTCAATCATGTCCTTGGCATCTGGCTTTTCTCCTAATATAGATAATTGTTTTTCTTCTGCAAGTTGTGCTCTGCGTCTCTGAAGGATAGATAATCGAGATTTAGAAAAGTCTGGCAGTGAACCATCTTTAGACTCACTTACTTTCCAGGAACGCCAGATCTCTAGTCGCTCCTCTAGGTTAGCATTTGGATAATCCTTCCATATTTTCTGCATTTGAAGAAAACAATTAATCATGCCATCATGGTAGGCGCGTAGCACATGATAATGCTCCTTCCTTTCTACATATTGTAGCCCTTCCTTGTACGATGCTATTTTTGGTTGGCAAAACCCATCTTTCAAATGCTGGAAGAACTTTGTCATAGGACTACCAAAATACAGATTTTCACCTCCTAATAGAGATTTCAATGTCTTCTGGAATTCATCCTGATCAAGGGGAGGCAAATACACCGCCAGGCTTCTTCTCTCCTCCTCTGACAAGCTGAAATTCCAAGTTTCAAGAGACAATATATTCCTAAGGTCTGAAAGATCGAAAAGTTCATGGGGAACACTGCAAGTTTCTTGCCCTAGCTGGCAAATCTCTTGCCCCTTCTCATCGTTTTCAACAGAGTTCTCGGATTCCACTTCATGTGCATCTTCCTTTTCTTGACTGTCTGAAATCGAAACATCCTCATCATCCTCATCCTCCTCGGAGGTACTGTAATTGTTATCTGCATGATTTCTAGAAGAGAATCTAGACATCTTTGCCAACAGCAAAGTGTCAGTAGAGAAACCCTAGAAATACAGAAAAGCAATTTGCTTGCCTCTACTTTTTATATCCCATAACATGCTTCAGGTGAAGCTCAATTCGTCGCATTCATGCTGAAGCTCTTAAAGAACCAATCATGTAGATCATCCAATTTCAACTATTCATGTCAATTTGATGAACAAACTTGCTTTCTTTCCTGATTATGTAAAACCAGAACTCCCTTCTGTTCATATTTAGGTCATTACTTTACCGATATGCTTTTGAACTGTTCATCTCAAATTCATGCAAAAATAAGACTTGACATCCTGTTAAATACTTAGGTCATTTCTTCACTTCGCTTCGTGTTGTGAAGCCGGCAAGAATAGCAAAATCCAAGAGCGAAAATTGGAAAGGACAAACCCACCTGCAATATGAGGCAGCAAAGGTCGAAAAAAAGCTCCACCGCTCCGAAAGGCTAGGTGATCGGAGAAAGAAAAGGCCGGGCGGGCCGTCAACCAAGAAATTGGAGGTGACTGTAACTGCCGTGTACTTAAGAATACCGCCGTCCGTCCGTGGATGCAGTTCTGGTTTTCACTGTACTGTATTGACATGTGGATTAGCAATTTCAAAAAAAATAAATTGTCCTGTTTTCTTTCTTTAAGGTTCCTTTGAGCATCAGGTGCATCATCCACCACTCGTTGCGTTTCTAGTAGATAATAGATAATGGCCATTGACAAAAGCCATATTACCGTGAATGCCCAAAAAAAGAGAAGATCCTTAACCACTGGCTCCAAAAACCTATTTCTAAAATACCAGACGTACCTTCCACCTTTGTATGACTGAAATTTTAGATACAATATTGTCTAAAAATTAATATCCTGCTTTATCACTAAAACCGGGTCAGGATCACTTCGGGGAATGTACTAGATGAGATGAAATCTCATCCTTCAAGATCTTTGCCCTAAACATAAAATAGTCTGCTTAAATAATACACCAGAAAACCTAGCATTTAAATGTGGAATGCATAATGGTCACATAAAGAAGGTTGCAATTTTGCACACCGCTCAGATAGATAGATAGATAGATAGATAGATAGATAGATAGATAGATAGATAGATAGATAGATAGATAGATAGATAGATAGCATCCGCGAGAAGCTCATGGAGCTTATGGGAAACAACAAACCCAGATGGACCTGGTTTATAGGATACAATAAACCCAGATTGACTTGCCCCCACGGTTGTACATGGCTGAAGTAGATGCTTTTCCCACTAACTTTATAATCATCATGGCCACTTTCACACACAATGGTTTTCAAAATGAAGAGGATTTTAACCTCTTTACTTCCATATCTCACTTATTAATTTGAGATTTTCTGGATTGGCCAAAAACTTTTTTGGTTTTTCTTAAAGTCGATTTCCTAAGGTTTTTAGGGTTTTTTTGCAGCCGGGAAAAGAACTCGACTATCAAAAAGTTGAAGAATTTATTTTAGGGGATCTAATTTTCCCATTTCCATTCCGATTGCATCTGGCAACAAGCATGCCACTATTGTTGGGATGTACAGAATAGATGTTGAAATTGTATCATATGACAATTCTTGATCTGTGATGCATTATGAAAATTGAAAGGTCTATGAGACTGGCATAAAGCTGAGACATGGAAGAATCATGACTAATCTATGGCTTATAAATTGTACTTTGATGGTAAATTCATGTTGTATAGATATAGTTGTACGCATCAAGTGACGTTGAAAAATATGATGGTATAAGGGTTGATTATTCAACCCTAAGTGTTATGTGAGCATATGGTAAACTATTCCAATAGTTCATAGGTCGAATATTTTCACTATGCATGTGGGATAATTATAACTACTCAGTAGTCGGTTAGGAGACGGTTAAGGGACAATATTAAGCAAGTTCCTTCCCTCTTTTCTTGTATGCACACCTATACAATCTCCCAAACCATCGGAATGATCCATCTGTATATATACAGGTATCGATCTGCTAAAAGAACTAAGTGGAAATTGTGGAAGAGAAGGCTATTTGATATCAGGATCCACAACTAGATGAATGCCCAAACTTTCGAATGTAAAGTTGTTTTTGTTTTCATTTCTATGGTCCATTAATACACTGCTACAGTTCTATATGGCTATAAGAAATGATAGAGAAGGTCCAGATGATTACTGAATGTTATGAGTTGAAGTTTCTATCTTTTTTGCATATAAGGTCAAGTGTGATTCAAGTTGATTCATAATCAACTAATTCCTAACAGTGGTATCAGAGCTAGGTTATTCAAAATGTCTAGCAGGTTTGGAGCTTCCTTGTTGAATGACATCAAAGTGTATGAAGGAGGTCCTGGATTGAGCTAGGTTATTCAAAATGTCCAGCAGGTTTGGAGCTTCCTTGTTGAATGGCATCGAAGTGTATGAAGGAGGTCCTGGATTTCAGATATGAAAGGAGCAAATGAAGAATGTCTTGGAGAATGAGAACTTGTGGCAACTCCTTGATGAAACTGATACATCAACTAGAGCAGAAGAGAAAGTAGCTCGTTTGAAACAACTGAACAGTTACAATGGGTAGTGCAGGGAGGGATATTGCCAAATTTAAGGAAGCATATGCTATATTAACTAGCAAGGTTGGAGTATCAATTCTACTCAAGATAAAAGGGAAGACACCAAGTAAAATTTGGAGGTATTTACTTAAACACTTTGAAGAAAAATCATCTTCGCAAATTGACATATTAGATAAAGAACTTAGAAAGTTTAGGCTGAAAGAGAATGATGTTCTCACTAAGTTATTCTCTAAGTTTGACATTATAGTGGCAGATCTTGAGGGTGCAGGTGTGATGCTAACTGAGCAACAGAAGTTACTGCACGTGGCCAGAGATGTAGAAGGAAATAAACAACTAGCTACACTAATTAGAAATGTAGTTAGAAACAAAGAAACATCAGTAGAAATGATAAGAACAAAATTTGAACAAACTAAGGTTTTATTTGATGATTATGAAGAGAATGCAGAGCTTCTATATACAGGAAAAGGAAAATTTAAAAGAAATAATGCTAGTGAAGCTAAAGAAAAGGGGCAAGTAGGACCATGCTACCACTGCAATGCACTAGGTCATCTCAAATATGATGGTCCAAAACTAAAGGAGGTTGAATATTACAATTGTGGAGGAAAAGGACATTTTGCTAATAGATGCTCCAGTAGCAACGGAGGGAGAGGAAAGTTCAACAAAGGGAAAACAAAATATAGAGGACGTGGAAAGGACACACTAAGTGCAGCAATAAATCTTACACAAGAAATTGAAGAAGGCATAAGTGAAGAGGTTGAAGATGATGAGGCAAGAAAACCTATCGTTTTGTCAATTTTTGATACTAATACAACTAATGATGGGACTGACATAATGATACTAGATAGTGGAGCAGAAAAAATAGTAACAGGGTGCTCAGAATTTCTAAAGGAAGAGAATGAAAGAAGAACAAGCTTGGAAATGGAGATCTTCAAAAAGTAAAGTGCTCAGGAGTTCTAGAATTATTTGACCTTCAAGGGAAAGCAGTAGTTTTAAAGGATGTTCTATGTGTACCTTCCTTAGTTAGGAACCTCATTTCAATAAGTCAGTTGGTTGATATGGGCTATACCGTTGTGTTCAACAGTCTGCAATTTAAAATCTTGACAGGCAATGAAGTTTAGTTTTTGGGAAAACGAGTTGGTAATTTCTTTGGTTTAGACAAAAATTGTTTCTTGCCTACTATTAATGCTGTTATGCCATCAAATATAAATATATGGCATGAGAGGCTTTGTGACACTAGCAACAAAAATGTGGAAAATATGATTAAACAAGGCTTATTGAAATCTAGTGAGGTAAATGGAAAGACAGAGGTTTGTTATGGGTGCATGGTTGGAAAACATGCAAGGTTGCCTTTCAAGAAATCATATAAACATGCAAAGGGGATCCTAGAATTGATACATACTGATCTCTGTGGAACATTAAATGTGAGAAGTTTAACATGAAAGAAATATTCTGCTACATTCATTGATGATTACAGTAGGAAGACAAAAGTGGCATGCCTTAGAACTAAAAATGAAGTTTTCGAAGCGTTTAAAGCTTTTGCTGCTGAGGTGGAACTCGAAACTGGAAAGAAGATAAAGAAGGTATGTTCAGACAGAGCGGGAGAATACTTGTCCTCTGAACTCAATAAGTATTGTAAATTAAAGGGTATTACGAGGCAATTAACATGCATTTTCTTCCCACAACAGAATGGTGTGGCAGAAAGGAAGAATAGGACCATATTAAATGCTATTAGAGCCATGCTTAAACATACTGGACTTCCTAAGTTTTTGAGGAAGTGGGCAGTAAAAGCTGCAGTTGAAACACAGGATATCTGCCTTAACAAGTATTAATGGAGCCACACCGTCTGGTACACAACCTAATTATGATGATATAAAAGTGTATGGATGTCTAAGTTTTGTACATGAGCTAGAGGAAAGAATATTCAAACTTGATGATAGAGCTAGAGTGGCCTATCTAGTAGAATATGACGAGTCCTCAAAGGCATATAGGCTCTTTGATCCAGAAAAAAGGAAAGTTGTGGTAAGCAGAGATGTTACATTTGATAAAACTCAATGCTGTAAGGAGAAGAAGAATATCTTAGAGACCATCGAGAACATGGTAAACAAAAAGAATGACAATGTGGAAAATACAAAATGAAGAAATAATTACTGATATTGATGATAGTACTGTACAAACAATGATAATTTGGTGGAATAAGAGACTAAAATTCAGGAGATCAACAAAGGATCAAGACAAGGGAAAAGGATTAACACTGAAATTGTACAAGAAGAAGCACAGGGGAGAAGTAGAAGACTTAGACAAGAGCATCCATAATTAAACATAATAGAAATACTGTCCATGTTACACCATGAAGCACCAAAAACATTTTAGCAGGCTATTAAAGATGTAGGCAGCAATGGTGGAAGGAAGCCATGAATGAAGAACTTAATGCATTTAGAAGAATAGGAACATTTGATGTTATTGACCTGCCAAAAGGTAAAAATGTAGTTGGATGCAAATGGATTATTAAAATCAAGCAAGGAACTGAAGAAAATTATGTCAAACACAAAGCAAGATTGGTTGCTCAAGGCTTCACACAGAAACATGGTATTGACTATGAAGATACATTATCATCTATTGTAAAAATGTCTAGTATTCGAATGTTGTTAGCTATAGCAAATGCTAGAGATCTAGAAGTACACCATATGGATGTAACCATAGCTTTCTTGAATGCTGAGTTAGAAGAAGACATATATATGAGACAACCTCCTGGGTTTGAGGAAGGGAAAAACAAAGTATGGAAACTAGAAAGAGCAGTTTATGGGCTAAAGCAGTCTCCCAGACATTGGTATCTGTGCATGGATAATTACCTTAACAAGGTTTTATCAAGTTAAATGAGGAGGGAAATATATATATGTTCAAAGAAGGATCAGTATACTGTTATATTTCTCTTTACGTAGATGATAATAGCATGATAAGTAGCAACAACGTAATACTACAGAAACGCAAGGATATTCTGAAAGAAAGGTTTAAAATGTCTGATTTGGGAGAGTTGAAAAATTTTCTAGGTATAGAAATACACACTACAGAGATAGAAGAAAGAAAGTTTTAACTCTGTCACAAGGCCAAAATAATGAAAGGGTACTACAAAGATTTAAGATGGATGATTGTAAACTAGGATGAACTCCCATGGTGACAGGCAGTAAGCTATTTAACAGATTACGTCCTCCATCGAAAGAAGAGAAAGCTGAAATGGAGAATGTTCCTTATCGATAACTAATTGGTTGCCTTTTGTACTTAGCAAATAGTACTAGACTAGACATAGCATATGTTGTTAATATTTTAAGCAGATACTGCAATAATTCATGACAAAGTCATTGGCAAAGTGCAAAAAGGGTACTCAGATATTTAAAGGGCACCATAGACTATGGGATAATGTTTCCTGGTGATGATTTAGAGCTTAAAGCTTTTTGTGACTCAGACTAGAGAGGGGATGTTGATGAAAGGAAATCTACATCTGGATTCCTAATGTTACTTGGTGGTGGACCAATCTCTTGGAAATGTAAGAAGCAATGCTCAATAGCTTTATCATCTGCTGAAGCAGAATACTCTGCAACTACCTTTGCAGCAAAGGAGATGGCTTGATGCAGAAGATTGCTCAAGGAACTAGGTATGCAACAGAAGGATCCTTTGACACTTTTGTCTAACAGTACCAGTTGCATTGCAATGACCAAACATATAGAGCTTGAAATGCATTTTATTTGTGATATGGTAAGGAGAAATATTATTGAGGTGAAGTATGTGCATACAGATGAACAACTAACAGACATACTAGACAACCTCTAGCAGATAGTAAATATTGCAAATTAAGGGACATGATCAACTGCAAGAATTATCAAATGAAGGAAGGGTGTTGAAATTGTATCATATGACAATTCTTGATCTGTGATGCATTATGAAAATTGAAAGGTTTATGAGACTGGCATAAAGCTGAGACAGGAAAGAATCGTGACTAATCTATAGCTTATGAATTTTACTTTGATGGTCAATTCATGTTGCATAAATATAGTTGTATGCATCAAGGGAAGTTGAAAAATATGATGGTATGTGTTATGTGAGCATATGTTAAACTATCACAATGGTTCATAGGTTGAATTTTTTCACTATGTGGGATAATTATAGCTACTCAGCAGTCGGTTAAGAGATGGTTAAGGGACAATATTAAGTAAGTTCTTTTCCTCCTTTCTTGTATGCACTCCTATACAATCTCCCAAAATGTCAGAATGATCCATCCGTAAATACAGGTATCGATCTGCTGAAAAGATGAAGTAGAAATTGTGGAAGAGAAGGCGATTTTATATCGGGATTTACAGTTAGGTGAATGCCCGAGCTTTCGGATGTATAGTTGTTTTTGTTTTCATTTCTATGGTCCATTAATACACTGCTACATTTCTATATGGCTATAAGAAATGATAGAGAAGGTCTAGTTGATTATTGAATGTTATGAATTGAAGTTTCTATCTTGTCGCATATAAGGTCAAGTGTGATTCAAGTTTGATTCATAATCAACTAATTCCTAACAATAGATGCTAAATTGTGTTTGCTTATCCTTTTTATTAGTGAGAAATTACTAGCTTCTTCCGCTTCAGCCCATAAGCTACACCTTCCCATGGACGTTAAAACCCGGTGTTGTTGTTGTTGTTGTTGTTGTTGCTGCTGTTGCTGCTGCTGCTGCTGTTGTTGTTTGTCTGCTCTAGGCTTCTAGCATTGGCAAATTTGAAGCACGTTATCTATTTTGTGGAGTTACTGTCATGAACCTACGTGAAAATAACGAAAAATACATGGAAAATACGCAAGAAATACGCGAACAATCGACGAGAATCTGATATATAATCAAGAAATCATAGATACAATGGCCCAAAGCCAAGCAGGAACACAGGACAGATGCCTAGAAGGCTCAAGACTGGCGTTGAACTGGAATGGTTCGACAAAAATGAGGCTCCTCTATATATATGTATACCAACAGTCTAGATCGTGCCACTCTAATGAATGGGATCTTGCCAAGTGTCATACATGCACATATTAGGTTCCAGAATGTTCTAGGATTTCTTGGAAGCTACCGTGCATGTAGAAGATGCAAGAGAATACCACCAAACGAGAATAGGTATGTGGCTCGCAACTAGAAGGTTGCGACTTCAAACCTTACCTAATGCAACTACCTTTTGCATCAGTGTGATGACCATCTTTTGTACAGACGAGTATAATGCTCGTATAGTACGAATACTTGTATGGTCGTCACACCATCCCCCTCCTACAACGACACCGAGTCCTCAGAGCTGGTGCCGGAGTACTTGGACTTGGCTTGTTCGGATATCATTGGTAGAATTCTGCAATCTTGTCAGGAGCATTGCTCAGATTCTCAGCAGGTTCCCAGGTCCGATCACTTGGAGAGTATCCTTCCTAGTCGACAAAGTAATACAGTCGTCGACGAAGAAACTTAGAGTCCAGAATCTCGCGAACCTCAAACTCCTCATGATCATCGATTTCCACTGGTGGAGGCAGGCTGTGGAACTCGATCTGGAAAGGGATTAGGCGTATACGACTCCAGTACTGAAACGTGAAAGACTAGGTATAGCCAAACAACTGGAGGGAGCTCAAGCCTAAAGGCAATATCACTGACCTGAGCCGTGATCCGATAAGTACCAAGGCAACGATAGTTAAGCTTGTCGCAGGGACGTGTAGTAGGGAGGTCCCTGCATAGAAGCCAGACAATGTCACCAACATGAAAAGCAAGAGCTTCCTGACGATGCAGATCAACACAATGCCGATAGCATTCCTGTGCCTGAAGAAGATGGTGCTGAAGATCTGGTTGAAGAGCCTGGAGTTTCTCAAGTCGGGATTCAAGGATGCTGGACAATGTTAAAAAAGAACGGGGTCTGGCCAGTGGAGGCATGTATTGAGTTATTATAGGCAAATTCACCTAATGGAAGCCAATTGACCATATCAACCTGTTGATAAAATAAACCACCTCAGATATTGCTCCAAAGTATGATTAGAGCACTCTGCCCCTGCACTCTGCTTGCCCATTATTTTTCGGATGATGACCAGATGTCAACGAGCGGTCGATATATACACGGGGGGTCCACCTACTTGTATGTGCATATGCCACCGGCGAGATTAAAGTTCAAAGAAAACCCCCTACATACGGCCTCATGTCATTGAAAAACCCCTCTAAATACATTGAAATACCCCTCTAAAAACCCCTCTAATACATTTTCTCGTACATATACGTACGTTTTTCTGAATAAAAAATACCCCTTTCTTGCACCCACTATGTCGATACGTCTTTTAAAGTTGAACCCCCTTTGGATATACAATAGTTCCAGAAGTCTCTTTCAAAAGCCTGCGACGAACTGAGGTCCTCGATCACTGACAATATTGTCTGACAATCCATGAAGTCTTACTTCACGAAGAAAAAGATCAGCTATGCCCTCGCTGGTGATGGTGACATTACAAGGCATAAAATGAGCCATCTTGGAGAAGCGATCAACAACGACCATGATGGCATTATGACCCCGAGACAGTGGTAGCTCTGGAATAAAATCCATAGAGATGCTCTTCAAAGCTCCATCTGGGATAGACAGTAACTGAAGAAGACCATGGGGAAGATGTCTTAGAACCTTCGTTTGACAGCACATATCACATGAACGGATGAAAACCTCAACAGAGCGGTGGAGCCCAGGCCACCAATAGTATCGACTAATGAGTTCAAGAGTCTTGGCTACTCCAAAGGGTCCGGCCATGGGTGAATCATGGCAAGCCTAATGTGACGTACCCAACTCGTATACGATGCTCCCATCGTATATGTGTTGAATCATTCCCCCCCTGTTAGCCAACAACTAACAGAGGGCCGTCCGTCTAACACAGAACTCCTTGATGGTGGCCAAGGCTCTATGTGGGAGGACCGGACGTGCCATTGACCCCGGCTCCCTCGGGATCCACCTATCAACGCGGAAACGTGCAACAAACAT
>JAANSK020094241.1:0-16210 GCA_011763485.2 Isoetes engelmannii | reverse complement strand
TATTGCTAATGCTGCAATATCAAACAGAAGAGCCCAGATCCGATTTTCCCATGTCTGATTTTCTCTGCTCAAGTACTCCCCTGCCGTTTTACCCTTATTCATGCCCGCTCTGCCACGATTCATCCCCTGCTACTTGCGAAATCTAGTAAGCTCGAACAGGGCATACTCGAACTGGTCGAAGAGGGCAGATCATCGCCCATAACCAGAGATGACAGAAGCGGCGCAAAAAGGAATAGGGGAAGAAGCGGCGCAAAAAACAACAGATGAAGCGGCGCCGCTCCTCAATAAATGCGCCGATTCTGCGTTATAAATTTAAAGTAATTTTAATATAATTTGAGCCTCCTAAGCATTACTTACAGATTAAAACGTGAACCCTAAAAGACCTGCTTGCCTAGTCAAACTCCAAGTGAGCAGCTTGGTCGTCTGCCGGCCAATGGCGCCAAACACCCGCTTCCAGCTCAAATATTCGATCCGGCATATCCTCCATCCATAACCACGACGGAGTTCAATTCCTTTTTCATATTTGCTTGAACTTCTGCTTAATTTCCAATTGCCCGGATGCTCCAGGTAGTAGAGCCAGGTCATAAGCATGAAATCAAATTTCAGGGCTCATAAGGATCTTTCGATTGCGATTTTTCTGAATCTGATTAAGGTTCGATGCTGCGTCTTTCTGCCTCTTGTCGGCATTTTGTGCAGAAGCGGAGGCAAAACTTGGTGGGCATTAGGTGGAGCTGGAGATCAAAATATCTTGTACCTGACGGATCCAATCACAAAGGTGTGAGTAATTTTAACAATTGTTTTGAGTTGCCTGGACCCAAGCGTTTAAGGACATTCTCAGTACAGACCGTTATACCAACTGAAGCTGTTACCGAGCACTCAAGACTCCAGGAAGAGAATGCAAGCCAAAATGGTTTCAGTTTATCAAAAAGGTGTTCAGAACCACCAGAACTGCCTGAGGCACTTGAACAGAAAGAAGACTTCTCAAGATGGCCTCTATATTTCTCCGCTGCTGGTGCTGCCCTACTCATTGGAGGGATATTAATGGTGCCAGTGGAGGAAAAACATGATCCATCAGATTCGTCATGGGGGGTAGGTCTTGTCATAAGTACAATACAGGAATTTGCAGCAGAAATTGGAAATAAAACTTCATCTATAGTTGAAAGGTTATTGAACAGAATAAAAAATGCAGTTATTGAACTTAAGGATGCATCGGCAACAACAATCGTGCTGTTTCAATGCATAAAATCAGTTTTGGAATCATATGGTGAAGGAGCTGAATGGTGGCGACCAAGGGTCGCAGCCTTTCTGGCAGATCTGACAGCCTCTGGAGAGAAAAGGAGATTGGCAGTTGTCTCATCGGGTAATGGTGCAGTTGTTGATTGGCTTCTGGAAGCAGTTGGAAAAACTCATAAGCCTAAATGTTCAGTAACTGAATCAGAAGCAGCTCGAGCATTAGCACACCTTCTTTCAGATGAGAATACCTGTGAAAGTGTGCTGGCTCGACCACATGCTCTTCCCCACCTCCTCCATTTTGCAGGCTCTCTTCAAGCTAACATCCGTCCACAGGTATAGTAATTGATGTTTCATAGATGGGTGCTTAATTTTTGTCGCTTATGCAGACCTGTAGCTGGAAAGTTTTAAAACCAGTACATAATGCTGTAAAGTATGATCTATGTTAATGCCAGCAGTTACCTAACTATTCCTAGCTAGGGTTATATCCGATTATATCTCATCATTGTTCCTCAGTAAATCACATCCAATTAATTAGACTTTTAAGAATTTATCCAACATGTCAAACTGCTGGGGCATCTATATTTTGCTTCTGCATAAGGAGCTTTCTTAAATGGTTGCTTGAGAACAAGTGGTCATAAAATTTTTGTACTTAAATGATATTAAATTCATAATACCATGAAATCAGTATGAGGAATCTCAGTACGTTGTTAAATAAGTATACAGCTACTCTTTTATCTTGTTATGCTAAATGCAAAATCTTTAAGCTAATCAAGTGGTTTTTGTCTAGCATCACAAGCCTGGAGTGAAGTTTCCGGGTGCTATTGAGATTGAGAACATTAAAGGCAAAAGACAGCTAGTTGAAGCAATTATGGACATTATCACAACAAGTTGTGATGCTACAGATGAGGATGTCTTTAGGCCTAGGCTACCGGCTACTGCAGATCCACTGGATATTGCAGCTGTCCTTGAAGTGATAAGGGAAGGGGGCCTCAGATGGGATGATGAGAATGATGGAGATGATGGGGACAAGAGTGGAGAAGGAATTGGGCTTCGTGTGCTTGGTTCCACCAGCCTTGTGGGATTACACTTGTTAAAACAGGCATCTGCAGAGGTTCTTCTGAAGACAATAGATATCTTCCCTAAAAGGCAGCTTGTAAATGCAGGAAGTAGTGTAATGACAATGAGGAACCATGGCAGTTATAAATCAGATTCAACTCTTTTTAATTACGGCCTCTGGGATGACTTGCAGGGACGATATGTTGCAGTTCCACTCGCAGCATGGGCTCTTGCCACATGGGCGGAAGCGTCTAGTTCAAACCGTAACAACATAGCAAAACTTGATAAAGATGGAGAGGCATTATTGGCTGCTGTGCTTGCTCCAGAGAGAACAGTAAAATGGCATGGTGCAACATCTATAAGGTTACTCCTACAGTCTAGAAAGCAGCCACCTGATGAAGTGATGCTAAACTGGAGCTCTGCTTTGTTAGACATGACAAAGCAAGCTTGTAGTCATGAAGATGCTTTGCTTGCAGAATGTGCCCTCTCTGCATTCACTGCCTGCATCAAACAGAGCAAGTTTATGAGACAAGAGATGCTGGAAACTAGTCTACCTTTGATGCGTGAGCTAGCCAGGGAAACAGAACAAGATCCAGTTATTCAAAGGGCATGGGCCTTGGCTTTGGATGCTCTATCAGAAACTGGATCATTGCTGTCATCAGAAGAAAGCAAGAAATGGTCTAGCATTTTGTTGCGCTGGACTTGCAGCCAAGCATCAGATGAACTTACTCGAAAGCTTGGTTCAATCATTTTGGCAAAGGTTGTTGACAATCTTGGAAAGAAGAGCATACCCATTACTCAGGCATGGTTAGCCATGATGCTTATGGACATTGTGAAAACAGGAGAACCAGCAGCTGTAGAACCGATTGCCAGCATGAGTAAGGAAGCTAAAACAAGGGACCTTCTGAAGGTAGTCTTCTATCTGTTTTTTTGTGAATGGAAAAATGATGTTTTAGAATTACGTGGATATGCGCCAGTTCTTTTATGTAATCTGTATAAGTATCTATTTTCTCATGTTAAAAGTATTGGCATATGTCATTTTTCTTACAGAAAAGAATTGCTTTATTCTCCTGTCTAGAAGAAAGGCCTAATCTACTTTTCATGATGAGATAAAGGGAAAAGTTGGAGTTTGCCTATCCATGCACTTCTAGATAATGTAGTGGCTTGATAGTGATAAAAACAGTCAAATGTTGCAAATATTTGAAGCTGCTCTGGCATGTTGTTGCTTTTCTTACAGAATTTTACCTTTTTTTAATGTCCAAATGTTTGTTTGTTTGCCTTTCTGTAGACTTCCTTGACTTGATGATACTATGGCCAATTACAAAGTTTCAGCATTGACCGTGGCCTTTGCAGTCACCTTGTGTACAGATCGTGCACCCTTCAGTTACTTTGGCTACGTCTTTCAAGCAGGGAGCAATACATGCTTGATATTCCAAGAGCCACTTGCAGTTCACTTGGTCTCGAAATTATTTATGTGTTCATGTGTCATCTTCCAAAACAAGTTTGCCTACACTAAATCAAAGAACACTCTGCATGTTGTATTGAGCTTGTACACAAGTTAACTTACATTTTGAAAACCTTGTCATTGTTGAAAGAGACGTCTTGTTTGTTGTTTTGCTACCATTAAATTGAACATCTCATAATTATTTAATACTTTCTCAAACACCATTATGTATTTCAGCATTAAAAGGAGTTCTATCTTGATGCAGAGTCAGGCGACCAACACTGCGACTCAAGCAGCCACTCACTTGGCCAGTATTGTGTCTCGAGAAGCAGCATTCCGAGACGAAGATAATAGTGCCAAGGCTGTAGTTGCCACGAGTGCTGCAGAACTGCCAATGGCTGATCTTCTTGGATTGGCTGACCATCATAATCTATCTTCAGCAGAACCTAGTAAAGACAAGCTACCAAGGATATCTATTGTTGATGCTATTACAGCTACACAGAATGCTATTAAGGCACTTACAGAAATATCAGCAGAAAGCAGTCTTCTGCAGCAAAGGATCATAAAAAATGGTGGTCTATATTTACTTAGAAGGTTACTGGTTTACGATGATTATGAGCAATGGTCTGGTGTAGAGACCTCTGAAAGTCTACCGCAAACAGCAAGAAAGGAGCCAATTGCAAAGAATGGTACAAAAAAAGAAAAGGGATCACCATCTCATGTCCGCAAGCATGTAGCAAGACTATTACTCGTGCTAACACAGGAACCAGCAGCTGCAACTATAATTGCTGCTGATAATGCATGGTGCTCATGGCTTGAGAATTGTGCAGATGGTAGAATAAAGGGATGTGCTGACCTTAAAGTACGCAGCTATGCTAGAATGGCTTTACTCAATGTTCTCCAAGCAAAAGATTGGATTAAGGCATCGCAGCAGTTGGTTCCTGCTCTAAGAAAGGATTTCTCAAGGAGAGTATGGCCTTGTTATGAGGATATGATCTTTTTGTTGAACATTGACTCAAGCTTCTGGAGATCTTCAAACAATGCTGTGGGGTTATCCAAGGGTGAGGACGTCTTTTTAGAAAATATAAGTGATCATGATCTTCCAAATGCGCGTAGCAGAGGATTGAGATATGATAGGAAAGAAAAGGAACCTGCAATGGATGTAGTATTTATCCATGGGCTTGCTGGAGGACCTTTCAACACCTGGCGTGTAGCAGAGAACAAGACATCTACTGCTCACAAAGGTAAAATGGTGGAAAAAATAGACGAGCAGGCTGGCAAGGAGGGCACATGCTGGCCATATGAATGGCTGTCAAAAGATCTTCCTGAAAGCCGATTACTAACTGTGAAGTACAAGGTAAATGCTGGTTATTAATTCATAGTTCTTTAACTATAATGATGATATGTTATGCTGTCCTAAAACCACTTTAATTCTTTTAATTTTACAGACAAATTTCTCTGAGTGGTCAGGAGCAACGTTGCCACTTGAGGTTGCCATTTTATCAATCCATTTGTCCCATTGATGTATTAGATTTAGTTGCAGTGCATAATTAGATTTGTAAGCAGGTGTGTATGTCTCAGCCTAAATGTTACGTGTTCTATTTAATAGGGCGTGAGCTCAATCTTGCTTCACAAGCTGCTGGCAGCTGGTGTAGGCGATCGTCCAGTTGTTTTTGTGGCGCACAGGTTTGTGTTATTACCAGTCATTCTAACTCTGCAATTCTTAGATGTGGTAATCGGAATTCGGTTCTTGCCTTGCAGTATGGGTGGCCTAGTTGTGAAGCAAATGCTTTTAGATGCTGCAAAAGACTTAAAGAGTTCGCATCTAGTCAACAAAACCATGGGCATTGTTAGTAATGAGATTCTCCAGTTTATAAGTTTATAAGATCACTAAACTAGAGAAACTAATACTTATTTCCCCAGGTTTTCTACAGCTGCCCTCATTTTGGGAGCAAGCTTGCAGACATGCCTTGGCGAATAGGTTATGTGCTTCGTCCAGCTCCATCCGTAAGTACTGAGACCATTACATGTCCATGGACAATCGGAAAAGCTCTATTGTGGTGACTTTTGGAAAGACAATAATGTGTGCATATTTATTGTTCCAATGTTGCATCCAAAATTTGTGACAACGCATCTAATATGTTGGGAGTTAAATCAGATAGCTGAGCTGAGAAGTGGATCTCCTAAACTTGAGGAACTTAATCGTGTTATTAGGACATTACATAACAAAGATAGTCTGCAAGTTCTCAGCTTCAGTGAGGTAAAAACATTTTCGGATCACTTTTGTTCTCAACCATCAAGCTAAGTGTCTTGATAGTTCTGATCAGACCAAAGTAACACCGCTAGTTGAAGGCTATGGAGGCTGGGCTCTGCGCATGGAAGTTGTACCCATTGAATCTGCCTATCCTGGCTTTGGTGATCTTGTGGTAAGAAGGTTTAGAAGAAAAAGCTTGTAGAATTTAGTTTATCAGGCATTTATATGTACGTGTAATGCTTCATCAGGTGTTGGATGGTACGGACCATGTGAATTCATGCAAGCCGCTGGATAAAGAAGACCCTGCGTACACCAAAATTTTAGAATTTTTGCAGAGGGTACAATCTAATGCACAAGACATGCAAGTTGGCAAAGCCTAGAATTGTCTTTATTCTTTGCGAATTTTTAAAATCATTCGATTGTCTTTATTCTTTGATGCATCTATGCATCCATAGGAAGCATGTGCAAAGGTCTTTGTAAATCCAGATGTACATAGTGCTTGGAATTCCGAGCATCAAGGTGAATACAAAATATTTTTGTGAGGTTAATGAAATTACAGGAGAATGTATTTGATGTTTGTAACATTGGGTTTTTGAATTGTCCAAATTGAGGTTACCTTCCAAATTTGGATGCCAATTGGTCACAATAGAAAGGTTAACAAGGTGATATAATTGCCTGTAATGTGGTGTTTATCTGATGACTCGCCTCAAAACATGCATCAGTAAAACCGCGGCATTTATTTTGCTTACCTCATCTTGCAGGGTTTTATCTGATGACTATTTAGTGGTTATATTATGAGTCTAGGCTAAAGCATCGCCTTCAACGACATGCACTGGGGCATTATTTTGCTTACTATTTTGATTCATCTTGCAGGGTTTGCAATACCCATCTACGAAATCTCTCGAATTGAAAACAAACTTCCATATTGTGGAAGGACAGTATGTTGGAGGAACCAACACCCCATCTGAAAAGCTGCTGGACCAGCAGACTGGCAGCAGAAAATAATAAAAGAACATAAACAAATCTAGCCCATCTTCTTTGAGGACTGAAGGTCATATGTGTCAAGGTATGTTTTCCACCAAGGAGTCAAACCAAACTCCTACAAGGGTTGCTCCAGCAAGATCTCCAACAGCCAAGCCTGTTAAAGCACACAGATTTCTATTATTTACATTTCTCCAAATATAGACCACAATTGGCAACAAAGAGAAATCATACCAATCCAAGTCCCAGTGGAAGGTTCTATGAGTACACCTATGCCTGCTCCAATAGAAGCTAGGACCAATGAAGCACCAGCCTTTAGTGTGTTACCAGCTGTTCTTCTTGCCAATCGTTTCAAAACATCATCCTTTGCCTCTACTTTCCTCTTCTTTGTGTCAAAAAATAAGATGTTAATCGCGCAGTAAATATCTAACACCTCCTGAACTAACCAATTAGCTGCAACTCCTAATGTATGTGCTGCACCACAACAATAATAAAAAGATAAGCAAACACACAATTTGGAAAAAGTAGTAGCAGAATCGAAATGAACAAACCTCTAAAAGTTGTTCGACAAACTCCAGCAGTAAGTTCTATCTTAGATAAATTCCTCCGTGCTTTTCTTTGTGCGGATTTAGGAGCATCTGAAAGTAAACTCCCAATTTACTAAATGAAATGAATAGGATGCCACATTGTAGCATGGGAAGTTAATGGATGGCTCATCAGAAGCCTCGAAATTTAAATATGACCTAACTTAAAATGCAGGCATCTCATGCAGTCCATCTTTTGAGCCATTTTTACATCATATTTGGTTTGGCATCCAATCAGTTAAATCATTCAATGCAACATTATGTATGCTATATATAACCATGTCACATATTTCTCCTTAACCAAAACATGCTAATTCTAAGTAGCACTTGGTACTGCTAAATAGATGCATCAACTTACTGTCAATAACTCATCTGTACCTTTCAAAAGTTTCCAGGCAGCACGGCGAGAGACATAATGTACCACCACTCTCTCTAGTACTCGTCTTGTGCTGCTAATAGAGACCTACATGTTTTTTCATCCCAATCACAAAGACCTTTCAAGATGATTATATCAGTAGGAAAAATAATCCTTCTGCCTACTTTCTATTCCAAACAGCAAAATGACAAAACCATATTAGAGCCCCTGTTTTCAGTTGGGAAAGAAAATACCTCTCGAAGAATGTGTGTACCAGACCGTTTCAACAAAACTGCAGAATCTGGGGGTAGAGGCCTCTCTGCATAGTCTTCCATCTCATCTTCATCAGCTTGCATAAAGTTCTCTAACAATGGCCCAAAATTTATAAGTAGTGCCCGGAGAACTGTGAGTGCCAATGGCCTAGGAGTAAACGCTGAAAGCAGAGGCTTCAGCTCTACATCATATGTCTTATTGGCACGTCTATATTCCTCATAAGTAGCAAATCTTGGTTCCCATTTCAAATTGTCCGCATATATGCTTGCATCACAGTATACCGTGTTTCCTGACCAATCCCTAAAATTGTCCAACAGCAAGTATCATTTATTTCAAAATTTTTACTTTGATTTAACAATTTGTAATAACTATCCAATGTATATCTGAATTTTAGACAATGTACAATGCTGTAGAAACTCTAGCCAAAAATTTATCATATGTCAAACAAAATTGCCAAGTTCCTTATCGAATCCTCTCGTTTTGGTCGAGAAAAGAGTGAAGAGCAAAGGTCCAGAAAAGAAAAAAACTTCGGATCAAGTAGACTAACCTGAAGGAAAAGTCATTCTTAGCCCAGCCATGTTGTCCAAGGGGCGAGAATGTTACCCCAGCGGCTGCAAAGGCTGCTACCACTGCTGGGCTGAGAAAAGCTGTGGAATGCACGACCTTGGAAATAGAGGAAGGCAACCATGAAGAGCCACCAGCCGGACCAATAGCCAGATCCAATATAAAGGCTAGTCCTGCCATGGCCACTCTCTCACAAAACTGGTACGGCACGATTTAGCCGGATTCCATCGCCATACCCAGAAACTTGTTCTTTGGTTATAGAGTGTGTGAGAAAACGTCAGTCGTACGTACCGTCTTAGTACAAGAAACAAAGCTCTAGAACCCTAGGTTCATAGTTGTGAAGTTCAAACTAGAATATGGAGTTTTCGTGTCTCCTAATTTTTCATAGAAGTCCTTGCATTGTTCATTTTAGAGCAGGTTCTAGTTCTGACAAATCAATGGTACTACAAATCCTGCAAACGTTTCCAAAGCAAACTCCTATGCTATGACGTTCTGCAACCACCGCGACCTAGCCAACTGGCCAAAACATCTGGATGTTTATGGGAAATCCATCCCACCCTCTTATGGTGGTATCGGGAAACGCCACACCAAGATCTACTCGAGCGGTCTCCCATGGGTCCATTACATATGCCACAATTGAAGTCCACGAATCAAACATAGAAATCAAGTTTCTAATTGCCAATGTCCTCTAGAAGTACCCTCAAAGTAATATTGAAAGTGAAAACCTGCTTCCAAGAGCATGAATGCTAGCATCTTCAATGATGGGAATAACATGGGCTCACCGTCTAATCTTGAGGCCTATCACCTTGTAAAGCTAGGCTGGGCAAAATTGTGGAAGGCACGACTTGCATACCTTCCCATTATAAATATTCTGCTACTTTGCAGATAAGGGATCTTACCATTAGCCAATTGTCTTTTTTTTTTTTTTTAAGGATGAAAGCAAAGAGTTTATTAATCAACTATAAGCATTACAAAATGTACGTGTCTCATTAACTGTGTAAGCACACGAAAGAGCCACAGGAACAAGAGCCTGAAGCACAATGTGCTTTCTCCAGAATACGAGACTAATGATAAGAATCAATTTGAAGGTACTGAATTCAGATACAATCCCTCACCTCTGGATCAAGGGAGGACCACTTACAATCTTCCACAATGAGCCCTATCCATTTTTGGAAAGCTTTATATTGATTATCAAAACGAACATTGGGGGGAAAGCATGTCCCATGATAGAAGACATACTCCTGCATATTTGGAAGCAAATCTTAAGAAATTTAAATAAAGAACAGCAAATATGCTCCTGCAATCAAGAAAGATCTAAAATACCATGCAATTTTATATCAAGTATGTTTGCATAGCTATCAACTTTCATATACGATGCTTGGAATTGTGTATATATATCTTCGCAATAAGATGGAATTATTTGTCAGATTAAAAAACAAAAACTAAATCCAATGAACTGAAATTAAATCTAAGTTTCTGAAGTGCAAAAATCACATGTCATATACATTTAGATATGTGTTGTTTGGAGCCCCAAATCCCTGCGGAAATGCCAAGACACCTCATGGAGATCACATCATAGCTATTGCAAAGCTTCTAAGTATCTAGTTAATCAAGTTGTAACAATATTGACATGTTGGAAAAAAATCCTATGAAGATCATCTTTTTTGCCCAATAGCTTCTAGTTTCTTGCGGTTAGATTTGGAAATAGACATAAAGGATGCATCTAAAGATACACAAACGAGACAAATCATGCTTACTAGCGTAAAAGCAGATTCAGAAGACTTATTTTGCAAAACAAAACAATGGACAATCTATTGAGAAGATAAATTGAATACCTTACTACTTTAGCCAAAATTTGAATAAGCGTTGAGGATTGAGTAAGCAGGCATCGTGTCATGCTGGCAATGGTGTGATTCTACCTTTCATCAATGCCATTGTGTTGTGGATTATGAGGCTCTCTAAGTTGATGCTCAATATCATAATCAACTCAAAGTTGATTGAATGCATGCCTGGTAAATTCTCCACCATTATCAGATCTGAACTTCTTGATGCTATAGTTCAATTGATCTTCAACATGTGTTATTCATTCTTGAAATTGGAAAATGGTACTTCGAGCTATAGACCCTTGTTGTAACATATTCGAGCCTCTCCACGTAGATAAATGTAATAAATGATGTTTATGTTAGGTGGAAGGGAAGGATGTGTGCTCAAGCCCGCAATAGCCAACAGAGAAGCATGCAAGTAAGAGAGAGAAGGGATATATCAACTTATGTTCAGAGTGTTATGATGATGCCCTAGCTTACATGTTAGTACCAACCTCTGGGTACTTAGCCTCCTGGAATTTTCTTGGAGACAAGAGATTTACTAACAAGGCTGACAAGTTATATGAAAATAGGCCGAGGGTCCACTTCTCCAATCCTCTCCAGCCATGTAAGGATATGATCAACCACAAACACTAAAGGCAAGAACTTGGACTTCGAGACTACTTCATTCATAGCAGAGCCCATAGTGCTGCCCCTACCTTGATGACACAACTGAGTATAAATGTAGGTACCCTAAGGAGAAAAGAGGACCGGTATCTCTAGAATCTCGACTATACAACTCATTAGGAAGAGGAGTGTAAGCTTGGCTTTAACACTCCAAGTCATGTCCCTCAACGTGGCTTCTCAAGTCTAATGAAGCTAATATTACCAAACACCCTCGTTCATACTAGACTGGACTAGACCTTGTCAAATGAATGTTGACCCTGCATGGAGCTTGGTGAAGAACATAGGTGGGCTTGACTTCGGAGCAAAATGGGCTCAACACTAGGAGCATGCTACAGAAATGCATGTCTAATCTTTGGACCAGGGGTTTAGCTACTTCGGAGTTCTATCCTTCGATGAATGCAATGAATGTCACAACAAATCAAATAGCATAACATCCAAACTCGATATGAAATGCAAAACCAATCCATAGGTAAGAAATAAATTTGCAATTTAGTGTGGAACGAGAATTCATACTGTGATAACCATACGAATATTCGTAATGTACGAGCATTATACTCGTACGTACAAAAGATGGTCGTCACACGGATGCAAAAAGTATTCGTAATGTACGAGCATTATACGCGTATGTACAAAAGATGGTCGTCAAACGGATGCAAAAAAGCAATTGCATGAGGCAGGGTTTGAACTCGCAACCTTCTAGTTATGAGCCATATACCTTAGCCAAGTGCACTATTTATTCTCCTTTGGTGGTATTGTCCTACATCTTCCACATATGCACGGTAGCTTTCAGGAAGTCCTAGAACATTCTAGAGTCTAGGTGCATGTACGACACTTGGCAAGATCTCATCCATTGGAGTGGCACGATCTGGACCATTGGTATACATATATATAGAGGAGCCTCATTCTTGTCGAACCATTCTGGTTCAACGCCAGTCTTGAGCCTTCTAGGCATCTGTCTTGTGTTCCAGCTCGCCTTTGGGCCATTGTACTTCTGATTTCTTGATCATATATCAGATTCTTGCCGATTGTTCGCGTATTTCTTGCATATTTTCGACATATTTTCCTTGTTCTTCGTGTAGGTTCATGACAGTTAGAACCGAAATCCCTGCTGGTTCTTGCCTGCTATAATCCTAAGCATTTCTTTGTCTATATTTGGTGCTTTTGTCCCTATGGAGGAGATTCCGTCATTGTTACAACAAGTGCAACAGTTGTTTCAAGTGTGTCAGCGACTACAGCTAGATAATAAGGAGCTCAAGGATCGCATAGCATCTCATGAATCAACCTCTAGCTCAGAGAGGTCATCAGAACCTATGATCAGTTTGCCCGAGAAATTTGATAGCACTAGATCCAAACACCGGGCTTTTTTGAATTAGATTTGGCTTGTTATTCGGCTCCACCCTCACAGGTATCCCACGGACCAGGAACAGGTTGGATTAGTCGGTTCTCTCCTTTCGGGACCCGCTTTGAGTTGATTTTCCTCTTACTAGAGAGGGGGGCTCCTGAGTTGCAAAATTTTGCCGCATTTGTTGTTGAACGCGAGGTATGTTTTGGAGATACAGATCATCAGCGCACGGCAGTTACTAAGCTTAGCAATCTCAGGCAGGGTTGCCGTCCAGCCTCAGTCTATGCCTCAGAATTCTGTCAAATTGCCATAGACATAGCCTGGGGTGATGTAACTCTTCGTGATTGTTTCTATCGAGACCTCCGCGAGGATGTGAAAGAGATGCTGCTGACCATGGAGGATCCCCGGACCCTGGATGAAGGTATAAAATTTGCGATCCGTTGTGATGATCATCTTTTTGAGCGCAAGCAGGAAATGCGTTACCAGACTTTCCCTCCGATAGCACCGTCAGTACCAGTCTCTATGCCATCCAGTGCCACTGACAGCGCAGTGCCGATGCAGATTGACCGTTTTATTCGAGGGCCTTTATCTACTGCGGAGAAGCAGCGTAGGAGGGAGGCCAACCTTTTCCTCTATTGTGGAGGAAATGGTCATGTCGCTCGGGGATGTCCAGTTAAGCGTCCGAGCCAGTCGAAAAACTTCAGGGGCCGGTCCGGGTAATAGGAGTCTCTCGACGACTGGTAGCCATTTCTCAGACTCCTTCCATGCAAGGGAATTATATTCCGTCTGATAAGGTCAGTAAGGAGTACGGGGTTGTGTAGATGCATTGGCGCAACTCGATACTGGTGCAAATGCTTACTTTTGGATAGCGCGTTCGCTACTAAGCACGAATTCCTAGAAGCAGGGTGGAGCATCCTAGTTTTGTTAGAGTGATTGATGGACGTGAGATCTCCTCGGGCGTAGTGACAGAATGTACTGCACCTCTGCGGGGTCTGTTCGACGGAGCTTCCTGCAACATTTCCTTCAATCTCATCGGCAACCCACATGCGTGGGTCTTCCTTGGCTTGAATTGCATAACCTACAGATTGATTGGCAGATCATTTCGATTTGTCAACTCTTGCCCCAGTTCCGGTTCATCTGCAGTTCTTGCCTCTGCATCAACATTTGCTCCAGTTCGTAAAGTATCATGGGCCCCTGATTCTGCACTCGTTCATACTCCAGATCATGTCTCTGTTTCGTGTCCCGGCCCAATCCCTGTTCTTGCTCTTGCTCAAGTTTCTGTTCCTGTTCCTGCTCTTGCTCTAGTTCATGCTCCAATTTCAGTTCCTGTTTCTGCTGTTCTTGATCTTGCTCCTGTCCAGACCCCTATTTCTCGAGAGGTTTCTTCACGAGCTCAGCTCCGCATCTCAAAGATGTCACTCCATAAGTTTATCAGATCAGGAAGACAAGATCCCGATTCAGCATTTGCAATTCAAGTTCATCCATTGACTAGCTCACTACTCCAGTGATGTCCGCACCTGTCCTTTCTGATAAGTACAAGGTTTTTGCTGATGTTTTTGACAAGGCCAAAGCCAGCAAACTTCCAGAGCATCGTACCTATGACTGCCCCATTGACTTCCAGCTAGGGACAACCCCACCATTTGGTCCTATCTATGGCCTGTCACCAACAAAGTCGGAGGCTTTGCAGACCTATATCAAGGAGAATCTTGCGACTGGATTTATCCGACATTCTCAGTCTCCTGCAGGGGCCCCCATCTTCTTTGTCTCCAAGAAGGATGGTACTTTGCGGTTGGTTGTGGATACCGCGGTCTCAACAAGTTTACTGTGCACAATCGGTATCCTCCCCCTCTGATCCCTGGATTACTTGAGCGGTTGCAAAGTGCACGATACACCAAGTTCGATCTTCGAGGCGCCTACAATCTTTTTGGATCAGGGAAGGTGATGAGTGGAAGACCGCCTTCCGAACACGGTATGGGCATTTTGAGTACATGGTCATGCCTTTCGATCTTACCAATCCCCCAGTAGTTTTCCAACACATGGCTAATGATGTTTTTTGGGAGTTTTTGGATCTCTTCGTTATCATTTATTTGGATGATATTCTGATCTATTCGAAGACCCTAGAAGAGCACGAGGAGCATGTCCGGAAGGTCCTTCAGAAGCTCCGAGAACATAGACTTTATGCCAAGCTAGAGAAGTGTCAGTTCGAGCAGGATAATGTTGAGTTCCTCGGCTATTGTATCACATCCCAGGGTGTCTCTATGGATCCCGAAAAAGTTAGCACTTTTTTGGAGTGGCAAACACCTTCTTCTGTCCGAGATATCCAGTGTTTCCTTGGATTTGCCAACTTCTATCGGCGTTTTATTTGGGATTATTTGGAGATTGTCCATCCTTTGACCCGCCTTACGTCAAAGGATGTGCCATTCGAATGGAGCATGGAAGCAGGGTCCGCTTTTATGACCTTGAAGCATGATTTTACCACGACACCAGTTCTTGCTCATGCAGATCCCTTGTGCCTATATATTGTCAAAGCAGATGCTTCTAATTTTGCTCTGGGCGGCATTATGTCGCAGGAGGGGGATGACCATGAATTACATCCGATCACCTATCACTCGCGGAAGTTCCAGGTGGCTGAGATCAACTATCCAATCTATGATAAAGAATTGTTGGCGATAGCCGATTCTTTTGAGGAGTGGAGGCATTTTCTAAAAAGGTCTTTTCATAAGGTCACAGTCTATATAGATCATCAAAATCTAGAGTATTTTCAATCTGCCCGTGTACTCAATCATCGTCAGGCACTGTGGCATACTCAAGTGTTATCACACATTGATTTCGTGATCAAGTATCGGCCGGGACCTCCCCAAGGACAGTCGGATGCCTTGTCTCGACGCTCCTACCTTGAGCCTAAGCCAGGTGATCCTTTGATCAACAGTCACAGATCATGCTCGGGCCTGATCGGTTCCATCTTATGGCTATCACTATGTTCGAGAGGCCTCATGATACAGCCCTATAATTGGAGTTTGTTCGGGCATCTCTCCCCTCGGATCCATTGGCTCAAGATATCTTTTTACATCTTGGCTCAGCATCCGCTTCTTGGCAATTGCGGTCAGATTATGATCATTTTGAGACACGGGATGGACTCCTTTTTCACGACGGACTTCTGTATATTCTGGATGGCGCGCCTAGACTTCAAGTTCTTCAGGCTTGCCATGACTCACCTATGGCTGGACACTTTCGAGCGACTAGCCAAGACTCTTGAGCTCATTAGTCGGGATTATTAGTGATCTGGGCTCTGCCGCTCTGTTGAGATTTACATCCGTTCCTGTGATATTTGTTGTTGAGCGAAGGTTCCGAGACATCTTCCTCATGATCTTCTTCAGTGCCTGTTCCAGACGGACCTTAGAAGAGTATCTCTGTGGATTTTATCCCAAAACTGCCACTCTCTCGGGGTCATGATGCTGTCATGGTCGTTGTTGATCACTTCTCCAAGATGGCTCGTTTTATTCCTTGCAACGTCACCATCACCAACGAAGGCACAACTGATCTCTTTCTTCGCGAAGTAGTCAGACTTCATGGATTGCCAGACACTATCGTCAGTGATCGAGGACCTCAGTTCGTCGCAGGCTTTTGGAAGAGAC
>JAANSK020094130.1:0-16212 GCA_011763485.2 Isoetes engelmannii | reverse complement strand
GGATGCACTCTAGAAATACTATTTAATACACCTCAACGAATACAACAACAAAATCATAGAAAAACCATGTGAAAAAATGTATAAAAATCTAAAAGTAATCCCCTGTTATAGTGCTAGATATTTGTACCCTCCAGAGAAAATAAAATGCCAACTTTACCAGTGCTGATAACTAGTTATCAGTACTCGTGTACTACTGATAACGAGTTATCACTACTCCTCCAGTATCAGCCTGCACCAGTACTGATAACCAAAAATAACGGATTCTCCCTTTACACACAAGAGTCCGATAAGGAATGGTGCGCCCAGCAGCGGAACATCTTGGTTGGCTAGCGGGCTATATCAAGGTGTGTGATTATTCTTCTCTCTTGTTTGTTTGTTAATCCAACTCTGCCAGAGCGACCTGCATTGGAGGAATCCATATGTTCTTGTAGATTACGAGAGACTGTGTGCGGTAGAGGAGTAAACTTAAGAGCATTGAATGAGTCCAGGAAAGTTGCAGCAGAAATGTAAAATTTTCATGAACAACCATGCCCATTCAGACTAAGAAATAGAAAGCCAGGAAGCCTTTATTGTATGTGAGCAACCCAATTTCGGTTTTGCAACACTCTTACCAGGTAAACAAGATATTATTAACCTGAGGTCTTGCTCACTTGCTTACAAGGGGGGTTCATAGTGGCAAACCATACATGACTAGTGAGTGACCCTTAAGGCATTTTTTTCACATCAAAACATACGTATACACATACATTATGTATGGTTTTTCTTTCATTTACACCATACCAAGTATGGGAAGGGTTTTTTTATCTTCTAACGTCGGAGGGATCTTGTATCCTTAGTCTTTATATTTGTACATATGAAGCAGGTACATATATGGGAGGGGTATATTTACCGCTGACAAAAATACATGTATAAGTATGACAGAGCTTCAACAGTTATGAAAGTATGAGACCTTATGGATGGGGGTTTTTTATACGAGAAAGTGCATAAGGGGATTTCTTCTAACCCTGTGCATGTAGATGACGTGTTCCCTATAGCTTAGGTGCATCCCTTGGGCCCTGCTTATCAGACTTAAAAGGGCCTACGGCCTGTTGCAACTTGCCCACCACTAACCTACAACCTATCCAGTGTTCAAAAACCTGTTACAACTGCAAGTATTCTAAACAACATACTATTGGTTCTATTACAAAATGTCATATTCATTTTTTGATGTAGACCTGTAGTGTTGCATTGTAACAAAATTAAATGGCACTATTGGTTTTGAGAAACATTATCTCTAAGCGAAAAGAAATATTGCAAAAGGCATTCTTTTAGTTTGTGAAAGGCCTCAATGCTAAGCTTAACTTCCCTGTTTACTTTATATTTCTTTTGTCTTAGAATTTTAGATGTAATGTTTTAAGTCTTGAGTATAATCCTCTTTTTTATTTTGGGACTGGTGTTGGTGTGCGTGCAAGGGAACGCCACATGTTATGTTGCATGCGACGTTCCCTTCCATCTTGTGGTCCCCTTGTTGTTCCCCTCAGATTTTAGTTGCTGGAATTGAATGCAGAATTTGAACTAGCGCGCTAGCATTCATTGAAAAAAATTGGATTGAAGGAACTTTCAATGGCCTGCTTCTATACGAAAGTTTTGCTCTACCATTCTCCTCTGTTGCAATTTGGTACCTCAGTTTGGACCTCAGAATTGGACGTCTCAGTTGTTCCAATCTTGGAAATGTGAGTACAATGCTCCTCCATTAGGCGCTTGCTAAAACAAACGATTATGGTTTTGTTTCAGGACAGGCTTCAATGTTCTTCTCTTGCTTATTGATTGTTTTTGGAAGGATACCATTTTTGGAAAGGCATCTGCAAACACAAACACTAGATAGAACATACTATTGGACGCCTCACCTTGGTCGGATCTTGCTAATACTGATAATAATTATTTTTTTCTCAGGGTTCAAAGCTTCTGAAGTTGTGCTTCTACTGTTGCGTCTGGAGCCGATCTTGGAAAGCAAGTTTTATATTGTTTTAAGATTTAAATCTTGCTAAAATACAAGTGAGCAGATTCATTTTGTGTTTCGCTTTAAGATTACTCTTTTAAGATCGATCTGAGCTTACCCTTCTTGCAGGCAGAGAAGCTTCAACAGATATTTATGTTTTTCTGATCTATGCTTTGCAGACTTTGCAACCAACAATAGGTGCGTCACTGCATTAAGAATTTGCGAGTTGGGTTCATGATGTTATTTACATGTTTTAAAATGAAAAAGAGTGTGCTTGGTCTCCGTAGTATCTATGTATCAGGCCTTCGTTATCATGCATTCTAGATGCACTGCTAGATGTGGTATTATCTCTTTTGATTTTCCATTTGGTAGTCAATCTATAGAATTGATTACAGTTTGAAGCATATGTGGCTTCTCCGAGCAGAGCGGGAGATTGCTCAAGTTACTCTTCATCTCTAACTTTTGCATAAAGTTGTTTAAAGCATTCAAGATTTATCTGTAGCTTGTGGAAAATGGGCATTTGATTCCTGTAGTATTCTATTTTACTAGGAATGTAGTACTAGTTCAACAGAAGAATAGATTGAGAAGATCTCTACTTTTGCAGAAGCTTGTTTAAAGCATTCAAGATTTATATGTAGCTTGTGGAAAATGGGCACTTGATTCTTGTAGTATACTATTTTACCAGAATGCAATACTAGTTCAATAGAAGAATCAAGATTTATCTGTATTGATAAGGGCTACCAATGTTGCCATGAGGAATTGAACCTTAGCTCTTTTACCAAATTGATAAGAACTACCCCCAATAGCCTTAACCAACTCCCCAAAAGGGCGAATCCTTCAAGGAAATCGTTATCCAATGAACCCCAATCTTTCCAAGCTTTATCCCATACCCCACAGACCATATCATGTAGCTTGTGGAAAATGGGCATTTGATTCCTATAGTATTCTATTTTACTGAGACTGTAATACTAGTTGGGCATTTGGTTCCTGCAGTATTCTATTTTACTGAGACTATAATATTAGTTCAACAATAGATTGAGAAGAAGAAGCACTCCACTAGGCAGCATTCAACTAGACATGTGATCACACACCACACTACATTGCATCAACACCACCCTATCCCCAACCAGTTTACATTGCATCGTGAGTTTGTGAGACCCAACAATTCAGAGTGTGACTCTAGGCGGTCTCGAACTTGAGACCTCATATTGTTGGGACTAGTGTGTTATCACTAGACCAACGACTCAGGCTTATATGTACTATAGCTACAGATATGATCCTAGATCCATGTAGGATCATCTATACTTAGATTATATCTTTTTTTTTAGGGCAAGGTTTTTTATATCTAATCCATGAGAGATCTTTATATTGGAATTTTTCTCCTATTTGATCAATACAAAAACTCCTTACTTTCAGAAGAATAAATAATCAAATAAAAATTATCTCTTGCTTTTTCTAAAACTAAGTTTACTCTCGATCCTCAAACCCATACCATGTAGTGGAAATATTCGTTTTATCTTTGATGTGCGGATTGGTGATAATATTTGCTCAGACATATTGAAGAAGCTGTGGTGGTTAGACGAGCCATTATGGTACATATATTGTTCTGTTCCTCCAGTATCCCTCTGCATGCATTAGATTTAATTGAAAATGATTAGTGCAGGATGTAAATTATCCTTCTTGCCTTAGATGCCTGCGGTAATTTATATGATAACTGAAGCAGGAGGGAGCTCCGTTGCCACCTGAGGTCTTTAATTATTTGGATGGAAAATGCAAAGAAGAGAACAGGTCTAATATTTTCTGAAGAACTAATGGGTATGATATTTTTTAAAGAACTAAATCAACCAAGAAAAAATAGGCAACTGTTTATGTAGTTTTTAAGCAGCAGCAAACCTTTTCTTGAACTAGACTAACCAAATTTAACTTGCACATGAGAAGGCAACTGCTTGAGTTCTCTGATATTTTGCTGATTGTGTGCAGGCCCAAGGTCTTAAGAAAGTTCTCAACAGCTTATATGTATTGGAGATCAATAACGTCTACTTTTTAAAGATGCAATCCTGTTAAGATTTCCATGGCAATGTGAAGTTTATTTTAGGTTTTATGGTTCGAGAACTTGAGATATTTTGGTTTCGTTCACGTGCTGGTGCTTAATGAACAAATGATAATGATAAATATCATTTTCTTTACAAAGAGTCATTGAAGATGAATGCCATACACTTCAGACTTGCCCAACATTCAATCATATACGAGCACGGTATGTTCAGTTAGTTGTGTCTGGCCAGCCATTGCATGAGCTATTGAACACGATGTCCTTGGGCTTGCTGGGCTCATATCTTCAAGACGTGATGGATATACGGACTCAACTGTGTTTGCTGGTGCGGTATTGAATGGCAGTATATTATTGTACAATATGCCAGCATACTTATTACTGCCAAGGTTTCTCGAAAACCTTTCGGGCGGGGGTTTTTAAATCCTGACAGTAATCAGCTTGCTGCTCTCTTTGTTTAGGTTCCATAGGAGAATTGGTCTTCGTGTACGATAAAAAATCTATTCTAATCTATTTATCATAAAAGATCTTTCTTTATGCTAAAAATCATAGACCAATTGAGTTAATCTATTGAAAGTAGATTTGCTAGCTTGAGGTAGCAATTGGAAGAAGCCTTATTGTGTTCTTTTGTTTCATTCTTGGTCTCTAACAAATCTTTATTGGCATTTTTGGTTTGATCAGTTATATGAATTTTGGTATTGTTGTTGTGTCTGCACATGCATAAAACATTACCATGATGTTTTTGTGGTTTTGCAGGAGTTCAACCATAGCAAAAATTTAATCTTTCGGGCACTTAGCTTTTTAATTTTAGGGTCTAACGGTGTGTTCAAGCTCTCAGATCCGAACTTTAACAAGCATATGGAGTAGTGTGTCCCACCTCTTTGAACCCCGATTTGCAAGGACAAGTATACTAATATGGTTTTCATGTCAAAGTAGAAAAGATTGTGTACTAATGGCAATCAATTTTGTGTAGCAAGTGAAGAAATTGTCCATGTATTCTACTACAATTGTTCACTGATTTCTATCACTTCTGTCTCCATCCTCCTTTGGATGCATGGTAATAAAAAATAATATCATGAAAAACATCAGTTCCGAACTTAAAGAGAACTTGCAGTGGCATGAGATTCAAATTTTATGACACATTTTTCTATATTAGGCGAGACATCTTTATGTGGCAATCCATAAGGAGACTAGAAGTTGTCTTCTGAGTTTGTTTTGCACGAATGCATGCAAGAAGCTAACATACTGGAGCAACCAGAACATCAAAACATATAACATCCTGTGGATGTTGTTTGGTATTACGTCACTAGGGAGTCATTTGTTGTGCTAGAAGGTACGATGTTGTTATGTAAATACTTAATTCTATAATATATCTGAAGCATTTTCTAATTGAAGGACGCGAGCCTTTATTATCCAGAGAAAGTTACAAACAAAGTACAATAGGGACTAAAAACTCAGTGAAGAAAATGCCCCCCAGAGCAAATCCACCCCACTCAAATACAACATCTCAACAGTGGGAAGAGCAAGCAAAAGCTCACGAGTAAGTGTGAATTTGAAGACATTGCTCCCAAATACGACTCTTTTAGCAGTTGATGAGCACCTAAATGCCTTGGCAATTTGTTGTTGGGCATTGCGAAGAAGCTGTGCATCAGAACAAACAAGATCTTTGAATATGAGAAGATTCCTTATTTTCCAAATGGATCAGATGATCCATGCAGTGGCCAAATGAAATGCCTTTTCGCCAAATTTTCCCAGCCATTTGGATAGAATGCTAATAACACTCGTTGGTTATTCAAACTGCAATGAAAGAGGCCTTGAAGCCATAACCAAGCATGCCTGACATGGCGCCACAGGAAGAAGCAATGCTCAATTGTCTCGTCCCTCTGTGCACATAAGGGACAAAGTGCAGAAACCTCTAGGCGAAATTTGTGCATCAAAATATTGACGCGCACACAACGATGAATGACTTGTCATCATAAAACAGATACTTTGGGATGGAGCAGTTTATTCCATACCCATTTTCAGACTGCTTTCTGCCGATCCTGAGGAATGACCAGGGGCCACTTGGATGAAGGAGGCAAGACGTCGGCAACAAAGAATATCTTGTATATGGAGTTCACGAACTTATCTGCTTTGGCATGCGCATGTACTACCCAAAGCTGGGGGACATCCACGTGTGCTATTGGAGGAAGAACTGAAGACACCTTCTGCCAAATAGCCCGATGCCACCTTAAAAGGAGGAACTTAGCTTTATACTCTTCCCATGTCAGCAACTATATTTGATTATTATACGAATCAGATATCATATGCACACCTGCCGATATCAATCGACGTTGCGTCAATGGGTGGATTGAAGATACCAGCGGACCACCATCTAAGGGAATTCACCAACAACTTGCAGTAGTGCTAGTGTGCGCATGATGGTGAAAATGAAACAGAGATCGTACAGTCTCACATATGTATACTATGGTTTGAAGTGGTTTTTTGGCCCTCAGTGTCATAATGCCATCTTTTATTAATCTAGATCTTCGCTCTATGCTTCACTTTATGCTTAACTGTCACAATTAATGGGGTTATAAGCTTTTTTGCATTAGAATGACCACATCGTTTTGTTTAATTTAATTTACTTTAAGTAGTAAGTAGGTAAGTACGTAACAACTGTTGTTGAATGGAATGCAACACGTGGGCAATGATGAACAAAGATACAAGGCTCTCGAGGATATAGGATACCTGAGGATATGCAGGCAAAGATATCTTCATACTATTTAGATTGTTGTGTTATTCGAGATGATTCTTACCAAAGATGAGGAAGCTTGATGATGAGGCGCCACATATTCGGCCAACCTGGCTAGAAATGGTTCTCTATCATCCGTAATGCCAATCTATGTTCTTGAGGCAATATATGGTTCTCTATCATCCGTAATGCCAATCTATGTTCTTGAGGCAATATATATTGCTTTGACACCTTGTGTTTTTGCTCCTATCTATGTTCTGCAGGCAATCTATATTGCTTTGACACCTTGTGTTTTTGCTCCTGATAAGATCAACCACCACCAATTTTTTCCCTAGAAAGCTATTTGCATGTGGTGTTATTGACCTCTATAAATGCAGTTTGCTTTGATTATACTTGACAAAGTGGCATTGAGGCAATCTATAGTGCTTAGGACAGCTTGTGGTTTTGCTCTTGTTGAGATCGACCACCACCAATTTTTTTCTAGGAAGCTATTTGCATCAGTGGTGTTATTGACCTCTATAAATGCAGTTTGATTTGACAGAAGCTCTGTACTGTAGCACTATTATCTACATTGTATGTGATCTTCAGTTTCCAATCTCTAACTGAACATCTACAATCAAAATGTACAATATGGCAGGTTCTGGTATATCTTGAGGCCATACAAGGCCCTGGTACTCTTCAATATTATTGATGGATGCATAATAATGTGGAATAGCAGCAGGGCAATCATTCTGACCTGCTCATGAACAATTGACTCAAGTGAATAAAGATTGCTGATTAAGATCTGAAACACACTATGGACGTGGTACTCAATTAAATGTGCATCAGATTCAACACCGAAGAGTTTGCTCTCAATATGAATATGTATAGCCTGTGGATAGTCAGTACCTTACAAGCACGAGGAACATGCAATGTGTTTTCACATGACATGGAGAAAAAATATAAGGCAAATGACAATAGTATGGATATTGGACTAACTTCAGAAGCTCTAAATTTTGAGTAATGGGAACACCAAATATCTGATCCAAAAGATATGCTCAGAAATATCATGAGTGTAATCACGTACTCTTCAGTTTTTAACGATTAGGGTTAAACGAGATTGAAGGTGGAATAGCTTAAAAGGTAAGCCTTGCTATCCCTTTTGCACTACCTTAGTTTTTATACTATCTTAGTTTTTATACTTTTGTTGCTTTAGTTATACTAATTTTGCCGAAATAAAAAGGGGCTTGCTCTGCTGGATTTCAAGTTCTTTTGCAACGCATGCTGAGCTTGAGCTTTCAATTTTGAGGCATCTGCCCTGGGGAGGGAAACTGCATCTGTGGTTGAGGCTCCATGGTTGAGGTCTACAATAGGAGGGAAGAGCACCTTGTGGTACTTCAGCAAGGTAAAACAGCATAGGCAAACGCGTGATAGGCATGGTTGGACAAAATCAATATGTGGCAAATAACTTTTTGCAAAATCCTTGCACTTTGATTGGATGTTAATGGATACCAATGTCGATCCAACATCAACATTCAAGTGGTGAATGTGCTTGTGAAAGCGGATAAGAATTTTGACTTCATATTCATACCTGATAGTGAACATAGCATGGGTCGTGCATATGGGGAATGGTGCAAGACTTCCAGTAATTGTAAACACTGGCACTAGTAGATGGCACTAGTAAGGAGCAGAACTGGTTGAAATCTTCTGCAAGATACAGAATTGGATTTAAACAATGTAAACAATATAGGCACCAGTATATATCAGGTGCAGTCTTGCCTATACTAAACTCCAAATCATACAAAGGACATATTTATCTTATGTCAAAGATCTATAATGGAAAAGAAGAAAACATGAATTTTCAGAGGGAAATGTGGTTTGCATGCATTATACCATCACAACCTTAGCTATAATTTGGAAGGTAACAAAGCTTGGACTAAAATACACAACATATTTAAATGCAACATATTTCTATCAAAACCTGATCAAGATCAAACGACAAAGTTGCATGGCATAACACTATGCTAGATACCTCAGTTCATTCACATCTTATACCAATGCTTCTAAAACCCAAACTCCAGCTTCTAAACTCCAAGGTAGACTATTTCAGTTTATTGGAGCAGATCATAGATTAGCTATCTAAACTGTATAGAGTGTATGTTATAGCCCTGTGCAATGATCCATACGATCCATGCCTTAACAAATCAAGTTACCACGTAAATAAATCTAAACAAACTCTATCAGCTTAATATGTATGCTTCAAATGCAAAAATTTCTACTTAGCTCTCAATTTAGATGTACAGTACTACATCAACCAAAGCTGCAATTTATCAAGCTTCTATATTGGAACCCAAAACTTTAAACCTCTGAACTACTTACGTAGACATGTTGTAGGGCATTCTTACATATATCAAATGAAGGCAATTTTGTTCGAACTCTAAAGGGTTGCAAGCGGCCGGATGAATAGCAAGTGATCAAACAAAGGAAGCAGCTATGGCAATTACTAGAAACTAGAGATAATAGTTTGCTACAAACCAGGTGAAATTCAAGGTCAGGAAGTAGCCATGGCAGCTAAAAACACAGAGAGACGAGCATGAAATTGAAAGCATGAAAATGTTACCTGTATGCCAAATGAATTTCAAATTCCTTATGTTTGTTTGCCATGCATGTATGAGCTTGGAAGTCTGTGCATCAGGACACGTCCTGGGCGGCCTCTTTGCAGTTCTTACCAGGAAATTCAGAGCTAAGACTGGAAGACTGGCTTCCAGCACATGGGCACATGGGCATTTAGGTAATTTTTTTTCCTGAAATGAATAGTTCTTTACTTTAACGCGGAGAGAGCATATTGTAAGTTATTACGCGGAAAACAGCAGTATAAGTGGCTAGAGAAGGGCGAATTTGGGAGAAAATTTTAGCAATGGGAGGTGCATCATCCAAATCTGCATCATCCAAATCCGCAGAACCGGAGAAGGAAGTCTTAGAAGTGGTTAATATTCACAACGATACTAACCAGGAGATCGTTGTTCGGGAGGCGAATCGCACAGTCGATGGCCCAATCCGGTGCAAAATTGCTGCTAAGAGTAAGACAACCACGCCTCGCTCTGTCCCCGATGGCACTTATGTCAGATTTGTTGTTCTGGTTGGAAACACTCCAATAAGTTACATTTATCCTCCGGATCTGTACGAGAATCACACCATCGCCATTTGTGAAGAAGGCGGCGAATACAAGCTTGTTAAATCGCCAATCGCCCACTAACAAGGTCGTCCACTCTAGTATTCTATTTCCTATACTAGACTAATGTTGTGTTTTAAGTTTCAAACTTACATTCTCAGTTGTTGTTTACCAATTGGGTTAGATCTGCTTGACTTCTTCATATACTCAAGACATTGAATCATATGAAATCTTAAGTTTTAGGATCTCTGAAACTGTGTGTAATCAATCTCTTCATCAAGTTAGAACGCGTGTGGCCCTATTGATATGGAAGCTCAAAGTGGTGGATCCACAAAAGGCGCTCTAACTAAACAACACAATTGTTGTCAACTACTTGTTTGCAATTGTTCAAATGTCAACTTGACTAGCATGCAAATCCTGACTAGCATGCAAATTGTATTATGTGAGAGCTATTCAAGCATAACCTTCCTATGCATTACATTACCATAGTTAACAGGAAATTGAAGTGTGATAAAATCATATCAAATGTTGGCCACATGTTCGAACATGCTAGCCTTAGACGTCATTGCCTCCTAATCACAAATTTTCAACTTTTAGACTTTAAAATTCTCCAACAAAATTTTGATCACCTTTGACAACGGTTATCCGGCCATTTTCTGGCAGTCGCTTGACATCGTGAAGAAGATCAAGCAGCAGTTTTGACTTTAAAAAGGAAGCCATTTTGGGCTAAAATTTCAATGTGAATAAAATTTTGTGGCCATAGTGGATGACTCGCATTTCTTGTGTTTTCAATTTAATATGCTGCTAGATGATCTCGGGTTATGTTGGGGTCATTTTGGGGTCTTGATAAACATCATAATTGACAAATGGCCTATGGGACCTTAATTCTGCTTAAAAATATGTGGTATATGAAGCAAAAATTATCATGCTTATTTTGGAAAAATAAGGAGAGTGCACATGTCAAAGATAAGGATGGTTGTGTTGGTACGCGCATGTATCATAAAAGTGTATCTATTCCTAAAAATGTGGTATCCACCATAATAAAACATTCTTCCCTTTTTTATTCAAGCGTTCTTGTCGGACGGACGGACGGACGGACGGACGATGTTTTAATGGCCAGCATATAAGGAGAATGTTGTTATATCTAAGCTATAGTGGTGTCATCCTTCCATAATTTGTTATTGTTTCTTATAAAGCAAATGAATGAATAGGACCTTTATACCGCTTCGTGTGAAAAAATAACAAAATCTGCTCCTATTCTTTTTTGAGAACTGGGTTATTTGTTACCTGAATCTTAGCTCCTAACGAATTGGAAGGGATTTCTATATGGCTATTGTATAAATCTAACCATGAAGTGTTGGTCATGTACGAAGGTGAAGATGAAATTGGGGCTTGCGACCTCAAAGTTGAATAGGTCTTTGTCAAGTTTTGATCTTTGGCTTCCACTTTTTCTACCCTCATTCTACGAGCTAGTCTTTTGTCATGTTTCGTGGTAATAATCTAGCACTCAATCCTTGACTTTGGCAGACTTTGGCGTATGAACGTAAGAAGTGACAATCATGGTTTTTCTGATCCTCTATATTCTGCTACTCATATAGACCATTCGGACTTATTGCTAGATTCAATGAATCTGGATCTAATTCCCATGATTTGGTTCAAATTTGCATCTTAAATCATCAAGCTTTTCTAATTTATGCTCAATAACAGATGAAATAAATATGGTAGTAGTGAGTACAATTGCATGTGCCATCACTTGCATACTATAGAGTTGCAATATGCACAAACCAGCCCAGAAAATACTAACAATGCAAGGTATAACAAGATTTGTTTAAAGGCATTCTTATCTTTCTTGCAATTCCTATTCGAAAGTTCTGGCCGGTGGTCTAAATTGAACCCCTTACCCTTAAGTTTAAGATCATCAATAATCACCAATATTGCTTGTTGTTGACACTTCTCTCCTTGAATTTCCTCCTCTAGTGTCTCCTTCTCCTTCAATTTACTGTAAAGCCCATAGAACGTGGCAAATGATGCAAATAAAGACAGAACCATGGGAATCCAGGTGAAGCCACATTTTCCTTTGTTGGTTTGAGAGACTGCAGTTAAAACTACTCCTTGAAAAACAAAGTCAAAGCCTAGTAACTGGTATATTTCATTCCTCATATTTCTGAAGCCTTGTTCTTTGCGATCTACACGTTGACTATGTACCGCATCTTCTTTCATCCACATCTCATATCTTATTTTGAGATTGTCATTTTGCATCACTTCCAAGAAATGGTCTGTCATTCTACCAGTTGTTTTGGCACCTGTCAAACAATGGCAAAGATAGCAATAGTTCACAAACTGCTTTCAATTGTACCATATCCTAATGTCTAAAGCTTGAACATTTTCCTAGATATAATAATATTGGATTGATTGAACATACCTGGATTGAATTGCTGCTCTGTATTGGAAACACTCCTACACACATAATGGGCATGGTCAATGATTCAAGACCTTAAATCTGAAAAATAACAAGTAGAAGTATGGGAGTTTGACTCCTTCATATGTTGCGTTGTTTCCAGTTGTTATAGGTCCCATGTTCATAAAATATGGATTTGATATACAATGCCACGATTATGCCACGTTAGTCTCCTAGTAAACCACAAGGCTTATATGTTTGTCTTTAAAGAGTTACACCAAACTTTAAATGTCACTTGTATCCATATAACTCATATTGAAAGGAAGGGAAAGAACAAAAATACACCTCATCGTTTCAATAATTGTTCACAACTTGATTGACAATGATACCTATTTGCTCTGACCATTTCCCTGACCATTTCCCTTTGAGGACCAGATAATAAATATGTTAAGTACCCCCGAGTATTCATGATAACGTGCCCTAAACTTAATGGCTTGTATTTGTTGGAAGTTGCTAATATGGTTTTTCTAATTTGGGACAACATAAACCACTAGTAGTAAAAAAATTCTCGATCTTTTTACTATTTGTTTAAAACGTGTATTTTTTTGCCATGTGGTTTTTGGCGCCACCCCTTCGAGCGGCGCCACAAGTTTACAACATAATTTAAATACACTTGCTCAATCACATTAAAGTTCACACGGTTACATATATCAAATCAAAGATCAACATGGATGATCAGAAGAAATACAGAGCTCGCTTTTGTAAGGTCATTTGATTCATCTTCGAGCCTCCACACAGAGCATGACGTGGGATCTACTGGCACATCCGTAGTAATTGAGCAGACGCAACGCCTGCATCATCCTCCATGACAAAACCATTGTCTGCAATAGTAACAATTTGGAGAAGATCCCAACAGTTAAAAAAAGAGGAAAAAACTGTCGAATATAGGATGCAGAAGAAAGATCTCTATTCTTGTGGAAGGATTGCACAATAAATGATCATGTTCTCAATATTCAGAGGCCATATCAACATTTGGACTTATAAGGCAAAAATGCAAGGGATCATCTCGCTGTAACATAAAAAAATCCACGAGATTCTTGGCAAGAAATCAGGATCTCACCATTTTTGCCGACAAACGAAACCTAAGAACTTGCTCATCCAGCACCTTGCAAAATGCACGACGTACACCACCGTAAACCAGCAAATAATCTACCAAAACCGCAAAAAACCTACAAAAAAATTGAAGATATTAGTAGCATCTTCTCAAATCTTCTAGAACAGAAGAAAAATAGAAGAATAACAGAAGATGAAGGATACAGACCTGTCAAAACCAACACAAAAACTGAAACATTCACCATTTCAAACAAAGAAACGATCAATAGATAGCTCCAATCTCCCAACAACTAAAAAATGTAAAAATATCAACAAACGCCTCGACGGTGAAGATCGCCATCGCCGAAGCTCTGGACCTCCGCCATAGCCGCATGCCAAAAGGTGAAAAAAGAATGAAAGTAAAAGAGAATCACAAATTTTTGACTATCCGTGCTTTACTTGAGGGAGCCTACCGGTAGGAGTGGTTTCTGGCGAGAAATCGGCAGTGGCGGGGCCACTCACGGCTAATGCCGCTCATGGTGGCACCGCTGCCGGTTCCTCGCCGGGAACTCCTACCGAAAATTCCTTAGCATATAATGGTTTTTCTTGTTGCATTGGAGTTTGCATTTAGACCATGGTTGAATATGGTTTGAGAAGAAGAGAACATGCCAAACAAGCTATCATAGGCTAGGATAGTAGATAGCTAAATTCATGTTTACTTATGGAATTTGCATCCAATAGACTATGTACTTTGAAATTTATTCAAATTAGAAATTGTTTCCAATGCTTTAAATTTTATCAAGGACTACAAACCATAGTTTTGATTTTCTGTCTTGTCCTTAAGTTATATCAGGTTAAATATATGTCAAACCTGGATTACTTACATGGCTTATTATATTTGATCGCCAAGGCATCTTGGGTTACTATTGTCAATCAATACCCAATGACTATAATGGCATCAAGTGCCAATCCAATTACCTGATAGAGTTTATTTCGTCGTCCAGTGATGAAGTCACTGTTGTACTGGTGTTCCTACCAATGGGATTTGATTGTTTGGTCAGATCTTCCCTTGGATGTTTAAGAGAAAATGTTGAAGTTTCTTCATAACAATTTTTTTTCACGCACGGGACTACAATATTTGTCTATAATATACCAAGCATCATGGCTATATTAATTGCTATCTCTTTCTTTAAACAAGTTGAATCTATAGGGAGTTTTCTCTGTCTCAAGATTTAAATTCATCTATAGTGGCAATACATGTTGGACCCTCTCTTTAGAGCTCAATCATGGAAAAGACATATATCTTTTTCTCTTCGGATATTCCACTCCTCAAATACCCAGAATACCAAAATAGATGTATTATGATAACTGACCTTCCTTTCAAATGCATCTTCAATGAGGAATAGTATTGCTCTATACCAGTATGGAATCCCAGGATAACAGGTGAAGACAAAGATTTGTGTTGGCTATTTGACTAGTTTGTAGGCTTGAAGAATGCAAATGACTTTACCACTTATGTCCCAGAGCATCTATTTGATATTCATCATGCATACAATGACATAATAGTTCAGGGCATAAAGCCTCAAAATGGTGAAGACATTGATAGTTTATAGAGTTTTGCCATAGAGGTTGCTTGCTAGTTAAGAAGCCTAACATCACAATGAAGAAATTTACAGTAATAGAAGTATCTAGTGAGGATGGTGAAGGTGCTGGTACATCTGATAGTAAATATTCAAAGTTTGCAGAAGGTGGGTGTAGGATGAGTGTGCTAGTGCATCAATTAGTAAACAAGTTGAGGACAGGTGCACATCTTCATGTACGTAACTTAAACAATACATTTATGCTTTCACGTAATATTCTAATATTTGGCATGTGCTTTTTAGTTAGGGAATGATCTACAAAAGGAATGTATTTTTCAACTAGCTAAAGTAGATCTACAACCCAATGATATAGAAGTTCCCAATAAATGTTTAAATTCACAATATGCTGGCTAGGAGACTCATGCAAGGTCCAATACAATGCTTTGTGAGCTTTGGGAAAGGTTTGAAAGTATAAACAATGTAGATACGCGTATGCTAAACATGCTCGCAGTCCAAGGTTCATTACATAATCCTTGGAGAAGAACACGAGTACCAGAAGTACATGAACAACCAATAGGGTGGACTAGCCTTCCATCAACTAGAAAATGCCCAATAGCAAGTACTACTGCTTCAACACATATACTCCCTCAAATAAAATGGAAGAAAGGCTGGCATGATGCAGTAGAAATGAGATACCAAGTTCCAGATAAGAGATAGTGATTAGGCCTGCTCCTTAAGTTATATTTTGTGTACACTGTACCATTTGTTTCAGATTCATAATCTTCTGTGCATTTTGCTTCCAAAATATAAGACTGCATATCTTTTGCATGTGTCTTCAATTTGAACTTCATGTTTCATGCTATTTTTTATAAACCAAGTAATTTCAGCTCAACATGTTTTACTTCAACACAGTGAATGGAAATTGATTTCTATATATCCATTACATAAATAAATAAAAAAAGTAAAACAATTCAAAGCCTTCACGTAATTCAAGGCATCAACCATTTCAGGGAGACTTCCTAGCAGCATCTCATGCACATCATCAGAGAATGCAAAAACTGCACTTGTAACCTTAATCTTGTGATTTATCTTCTTCATGGGGAATTTAGCTCCAATAATGGACTCTACTAGTACCAATACTTATCTATCATCCAGTAATGCACGAATTCATTAATTTGAGAATCCGTACATTCTCATTCTGCTCGAAATAGCTTGTCGGGTGCGTATACAAG
>JAANSK020094019.1:0-16213 GCA_011763485.2 Isoetes engelmannii | reverse complement strand
CCTTGCTCTGCAACAAGAAGTCCATCATACCCAGACCACCCGCCCATTTTGGAAGGATGCATTTAGACCAAGCCACCGTAACCACAGCACCTTCCTCGGTACCACCCCATATAAAGTTCCGAACTATTGCAATGAGCTCATGTACTCTGACTTGCATATTTATCAATTTGCAATTTGGAATACTAAAACCTTGCTTGTTGTCATAGAACTGAAGCTTTGGAACTTGTCCATAGTCACATGCCTCAAACTCTCAGAGAAACGATTCACGATAATTTTACCTTGGAGACACTATGATCTCAGAGGACAGGTTGCGCATTAAAAGTGCTTTTTTTTTTTCAAGTTTTTTGCTCCACCATTCTTCTCGCTTGATCATACACCAAATTGGTTCGTTCCGCTACTAATCTAGTTGAAATGGTTGGAGCTGCCTGGTCCGTCAAAAGATCCTTTGGAGCGCCTTCGAATTGAAGCTACATCAAACATGAGAAAGCTTGTCTAGTAAGCCATTAATGACACAGTTGGCTTTGAGATCTCGGAGCATGGAATGTATCGTACAAATTTCCTCTTGGATCACACCAGTTCAAGGTAAGATTACCTTGAGCCTTGAGGAACTTGACAAAACTCTACCAAGCTGCAAGGTTTCTCACACCACATTAAACCCCAAGAGTCTACAAACAAAATGCCAACACCAAAAGGTTGGCAACTTACTTGAGTCAAGTGTTTCAACTATTAATATAGGTATATACCTAACTCTCAACATATTCCAGATATCATATAGGGGTAAGATTCCATGGTACTATAGTTGGGATAATTGATGTAAAAGGAGGTCCTACGAGATGGAAGAACATGGTGTAACACTAAATCATAGAAAACCTCTTCCAATGCATTAGAATATTATTGTAAGCTCCTTGCTCTATGTAATCCCAATAAGACCATCTGCATAGAAGCATAGTATAGAGATACCAATTAACATATGGTGGTATGGCCTCTCACTATGTCCATCCTCCTCCTTTTACACTTGTCGACGAGAGAATCAGGGTGGGAGATCTAGTGATGTAGATTATGTGTTATGACTGGAGACACCTTGGAAACCACGAACTCCTTCAAACTCATCCTGGAACAACATTCGCTTCTCACTAAAGAAGTCTTGAAAGTGATCGTGAAGGAAGTTATGACGACCATCACAACTTTTCAGTATCGACCCATCATCAAGTGTAATACTAGATAATGTTGTTGACCATCTCTTCTGCTTGGCAGCCTTAAAGGAGAACTTAGAGCATTTATCTGCCTGCCTGAGCCATGTTAAACCTGCCTTGCATCTGTTTTCGATAGTTTTAGTCTCCGTCGACTTTCTCATCCCTGTAATTCTTTTCTCTTCTATAACATCGTTAGGACCTGCTGCTCTAAGGGATGTCAACCGACTGTATAGTTTATCAAAAAATGCTCGCTCCTCCTGTATTTTTTTCAGGCATATTTTCTACAACAGATGAACTAGGAGGGGTAGATGAACAAGGAGGGGTGGCGATAGTAGCTTTTAGTGTGGATGTAAATGGGGGAGTGACAGCACAATGGACGGGTTCATGTGTCTCTTGAGCAGTTTCCTTTTGTGTATTGCACACAGTCGCATGCACATGTCCTCTATCTTTGCCCTTAGAGGCACATTGATCATTGTCGTTAGTGTGGATTGGCTTAATTACACCTTCTAACTCCATGTTGGGGAACATCCTCCTTATTTCCCATCCATTTATGAGTTTAAGTAAAAATTTAGAGTAGCTCATTCCACTTTTCACAGCCACTCCTTCAAGAATCTGTGTGTTTGCTGGAATAGCAACGCAAATTCTAGGCCCCTTTGCAATTGAATGTGGGACATATGAGCCCAGCGTGTTGGCAATAGCTAAGAACTCTGGAACTAACAAGTCTGGTGGTAGGTGCTCTATTTCAAACTAGCATGGAATTTTGTTAAAGGAAAGTTGATTAGGAGAGAAGCCTGGCGTGCAAAATTGATATAGAATAAAGTCGCATGCAAAAGAATCTGCTGCACGGGCAACTAATATGTCCACGGCTGCTTCACAATCAAACATGACAAAGATAAAAGTTATTGCCCACTGCCTTCAATGATTGGTATTGAGGCAAGCCTAACCTCTTTAGGTGTGCTGATAGCCATGTGCTTAATCTGCTTAAATCCAGGAAACCCCCAGTAAAAAAGCCTACAACTGAGTGTGATATCAAACTTTATAAATATTTTTTATGCACCTTTCTGCCACTAGAAAATTATCTTCTACTTCCACAACTACATTGGCGCCATTGACCATTCCAGACTTGGTACTGTTAATTGTTGACACTGGTTTCTGAATGAGACCCTTCTCTATCATCTGGAGCGCCTCTGTAACCTTTGTGCTTCTATTTGAATCTTGAATCTGTTTCTGAATCCAGTCTGAGAATTTCGGCTTATTCACTATTCTCACTGAGTCTGTCCTTTCCACGCTGAAAGTTTTGGATGACCTCCTTTGCTTTCTGTCATCTTTTCCACATTCTTTGCTGTTTGTTTCTCTATAGGCCCTTCTGCATCTCGCTGTGTGCTAATATCTTTTTGATATTCCACTTCCATATCTATCATTTCTGAGTCTTGGTTCCTAATATAAAGAGCTGAATCATCTAAATTAACAAGAGACCTACATGTGATGCTTGTTTGGTGTCGTTTGTGTCTTCCTCATTGATTCCATCCGATCCTTACTATGTTGTGCTAGTATTGAGTCTACTAGTGCAGCTGAGCGTGGTATGTTGTTTTCTGTTTGGTAACTATATATATATGTGTACAAAATGGAATACCATTAAATTTAACGTCCACTTGGTGACCAAGATTCAAAGCACCATTTATTGCCCTCTATCAATACTTATCATAAGAAGATAAGATACTCCAATAGATCAAGTCATAACTTTGTAGGAGAGTATGGAACTTGCAAGTTACAATTAAAGTTCAATCGAATTCATTTCAAATGATATTCAAGAACAAATGGTAGAATATGCTCTAGAGTATTCCTCCACTAGAAAGGGCAATCTGTCTCGTAAAGGTATCTTTCAAAAAATATGGGAAAAGTAAACATTTTTGCAACTTCTTATGTTTTTTCTAAGATTATCATTTGAATGTGTAGGATCGGAGACATTCTCATAGAGCAACATGTTAATTCCTTTTTTTCTTTTGAAGGACGTCAAACTCCATTCAATATTCCACAAAGTACAAATATAATTGCAAAGGCAGGAATAAAATCTCAGCGGACAAAGATAATCCAGTAAGTGAAGCAACCCACCTATGCAAAGGGTGATATACCCAAATACACCTCAAAAATCAAGTGTTTCTTCTCAGGTGCGAGCTGAGAACAATGGTATGCCTTTATCAATCTATCTTGTGCCTCATGAAGAAGCTGGTCAACAGTAATTGTTAAGCCTTTGAAGTAACATGTTAATTCTTTAGTTGAGCTAGCTTGGAAAACGAGGATTGTGCCACTTTAGTTCATCATGACAAAGCATTTTTGCCACCAATTGTAAAGATATAATGAAAGGGACCAATATTCATACCAAAATGTGAATCCACTAATATATTCCTTAAATTATATACAAGAGAATGTGAATCTCACTAATATGTTCGATACACTATATACACATGATAGTGAGAAGGAATGAAGGGGCAGATTACAATGGAGATAAGAAACTAGAAAAATCCAGGAGGACCCATAGGGCCACCAAAGAGGCAGCAAAAGTCGTCCATGAGGCAGCAGCAACAAAGGGCCGCCAAACTGAAAAAAGAACCGAATAAGTAAGCAAATAAGCAACCAAAAAAAAAAAAAAAAAGAAGACACTACAACTACAAACGGTGGGGTTCCTCCCCAAAATAGTCGGTAAAGGTTTATAAAATCTGATTTATATTTTATATTAGAATAAACGTTAGGGATTTATTTCTAGAAAAAAATGCAAATCCAGTAAATTAGAAGAAGATTCTATTATTATAATTGTAAAATCTGGCAATTATAACTAAAGCATGGCATTTCTATGGTTCTCCTTGTGCATATGGGCCATGCTAATCTTGATTTATGCGTGTTAATCTTGTTTTGTAGAAGGGTGCCATTCTTGATTGTACCAGTGACTTGCACAGCAGGGAGCCCCGTTAGGGACGATCGGCTGTGGAAGGGAGCTGGTATAGCCAAGAATGGTGGGCGAGAGCCACTGCTACATTGTCATGGACGCGGCTACCTCTAGCAGCAGGTAAGATGCAAGAATGCCTTGCTCCATTCTATTCTAAATGCAAGAATGGCAAGCCGGCATGTAAGAATGCATAGCCAACGCCCATGACACATGTAGAATTCTAATCCTCTGTGTATAGTTCCAATTTTATAGGATGTCTCCAAGGACCGAAAAAAAAAGAAAAAAAATAATAATAAAGAGCATGACTACAACTACTAGACTATGCTATAAGAAAAATGCACGAAAGTAGTGCTATGCTACAAGAAAATGAAGAAAAAATTGGGACAGAAAACGCACCAGCCTGCAAGGCATCCTTCTGTGGCGTGGGATTGGTTTTGGTTATAGTTTTGATTATATTGAGGGGGCGCCATAACCACAGGGGGCTGTTGGTAATATCCTTGAGGCTGGGCCTGGTAATACCCTGCTTCAAAATTGCTGGCGTTTTTTAGTCCAATTGCTTATAAATAAGAAGAATGGTATAGAATTTTAAACACCGTTTTTGTGCTCTGACCTTGAGGCGGGTATGCCTGGGCTGGGTAACCCTGGGGTGGGTAGTTTGCCGGATATGCATAACCATATTTTTGCTCCGTCGCCATGAATTTTCTCCGCAAAAATTCTGCGCTGCTCTTCGCAAAAATTGAATAGATCTGCGCTGCTCTTCGCAGAAATTAATTGCTCTGTTCAGAAGCCGCTACTCGATGCTGTCTTAAGTAGCTTGGCAGTGCTCCAATATCTGAATGGGATTTATTATGTGCTTACGACGCTGCAATTAAGAACTCTCAAAGCGCCTTCCTTCCTTGGCTCTAGAAGTGCCGTGTTCGCTGACCATGACCAGCATTTTTTTCCGACGAAATTTCCTGCTTCTCCTGAAATTCCGTTGAAATAAAATCTATCCATCTATCCGGGCTTTAGAATGTCCTATTATTATTAGTAGGCATCGATGTATAAATACCAAGCAAATATATGTGTATATGGAAGAGGTATCATAGGATTTACTAATAGAATAGAATAGAGTGTATTTTATCGTCCACAGAGACCAATTGACCTATGGGAGTGCAACATAACAACGTGGATAAATGTGTCATTCATAAAGGGCCACATAGGGTCAGTGTAAAAGAAAGTTATGAGATGTTCCTTACCTTGGTTATTTGGGGTTTCCCAAGCGTTTGTCATTTTTGAAGTTGTTCAGTTGTTGGCATATTTCAATTTTAGACAACCATGATGTACAATATAAGACAAAAGGTGACAAAGAGGCGTGCGGGTTCGATAAAGACTTGTGAGTGTTTTAAGTTGTAGATAAATGTGCCTCTAGGGAATCATTAATTGTGCCATGTTTGACCGTGTCATGTTTTATTTTTTAACGCCTCAAAGATGTTAATACTCACATGCTCAGCTTGAGGTTTTTCAACATCTTTGAGGCGTTAAAAATGGAAGATGTTTGCAAATGGAATGCTTTTCGCTTTGCCATTTGTCTCATCCACAAAGAAAAATCAAGAAGGAATTCCCATTACTCCATTCTATTCTATTATTTGAGTTTGGATTAACGTTTTTTTATAAGGAAGACAATCTCATTGTCCAACTATTAATTACCCAAATGTAATTGAATGATGTTAACGATTTTAAAGCACCAATTTTCCCTTGACTCCGAGAGTGCACCCTCAACCTCTTAATGATTTTAAATGACACTTTCCCTTAACTCTGCAAGTGTGACACCAAGTTGGAGGCAGTTTATATATTTTTTATTTTCTATAATATATGTTTTTAATTTTAATATAAGATATTATATAGTATGTAATTAGAAAAAGCCAATAAAGGAATTTAATTTAGCACAACCTATAATTATCTAAGCATTTAATTTAAAAAGCAGAAAGGCAAAATCAAAATCAACGGTGGTGGGTTAGCCTGCCTCTTCAATTCGAATTCCCCCTTTTTGGAATTCTCCATATTGCATGCAGGCATATTGTGCAGGTGATTCTTCGTGGAATAGCTATCATGCAATCATGAAATTATGGCAAATATGCATGGTTATTCCTGGAAGTACAGCCATATGTGAACGGGGTTTTTCTTGTCAAAATCGTATAAAGACAGATCTGAGATCACGCATGAACATTGAAACTTTAGATACAAGCATGGCAAGGCAATATGTCTTTCAAATGAAACTGTGGAGAGTATTGATTGGCAAAGGTGCCTTTCTCATTGGTTAGGAGAGAGAGAGAGGCGTGCAGGACCTCTTACTTTTGATTGAAACATAATTTGTTGGATTTTGGCTATTTTAATTGCATTATCTATTGGATCACTAAAATTTTCATTCTTGATTTTTACTTGTCACATGAAATGTTTGATTTTAGATTTTTTTTTTTTTCACGCGAAAAGAGAAAAAAAAATTGCCTGTCCTTTGAAATATGGGGTGTGCCTTGCAAATTCCCTCACTGTTCGAGATGACCTTTTTTGTTTCACATATATTTTTTTATAGCCCTATTGTTTGGAGAGCATCTAATTAAGAATTTTACAAAAGCATCTGTCTAAAACAATTATAAACGTTCAGATATGGTGACTTCTAGATCACATCTAGAGTATAGTGCTAATGGCAAACCCTAGTGAGCAAGCAGCTTAGCCTAGATTAAATGGAACGTATTACTAGAAGCTTGTCTTTCTAGTCAGGTCACGCACTTGGTTTCTACTAACTGTTACATTCTAGCATTCATGTACAAGCCGTTTCAGAACTTGTGCTAAATTGCACAACAATAAACCATAATTTAGTAAACCTTGGGCAATCTTTTCCATCCGAACCACTTTAATCTATAATCATGGATCCCCCCTAACCGCCTGATCTGATGGCTTTGCTGGCTGATCTCTTCCCAGAGGGAAATTCCAAAAACCATCTGAATACTCATAAAAAATGATGCACAAAAGGGCTGAAAGAATAAACAGGCCAAAAAGGAGCAAATAGACTTGCCAATCTGCAACAAGGAAAGTCTTATGTCAGACGATAACTAGACGTTAACAAAACCATGCACACCATATACCTTTCCATTCCAAGCAATTGACTGTTGTTACCATTATATTTGAATCGTTGGACAATGACAAAAGGCCCCTGAAACCATATCAACCAAGAATCTGTTAGTAAGCTTCAAAATGCAGCAGAAAGTCATCCTGCTTACTTACCGACTGTTTGAAGAAAATTCAAGAAATGTGACTGCTGAGACATGAGCACCTGGCACCTTTTGATGCAATTCCATTTCACTTATTTTGACAATTCCAATGTCACCTTTTGAACTTCCACTATACAAATACAAGATATAAATCAGTGACAGTCCATGCGAGCATATAGAGAGAAATAGACAAATCAGAAGTCACATAAAGGTTAATTTGCCATTAGCATATTGAACACAGCAAATTATTAACGAGTAATATAACTTCAGCAAATAGACGGGAAATGCTTTATCAATACAGCAATGAGGTTTTTGACATACATTGCTAGCCGTTTCCCGTCAGATGAGATTGCAAGTGCTGTAATATCATCCATGTTAAATTTTTTATATCCTACTTTTTGCCAGGTGGCAATTTCAAAAACACCAATGCTGCTGTTCCATTCTGCAATCCACTAAGGAACTAATTAATTGTAATTTCAATAGAGAACAGATGAATGAAAACCAGAGATATTAACCTTTATTTACAACTGTAAATAAAAATGGCCTTTCTCCATCCAAAGAGAACCTACAAAATTCATAAACCTCATCCTGCAGGTAGAAGGAAAAAATTTAGTCTCTGAAACTTTTCATGAAAAGCATCAAGCTACTTACTTTGTTTCTTGGCAACGTTGTTGCAATTGCATTCGTAGAAAGGTCCCATATACGGCACGACCCATCTTCTGTTGTTAATGCAAAAAATAAGGCATCTAAACTGCAGAGCAGATTACAGCATTTCAGAATACACACAAGATGCCACCATATAGCTCAACTGGGCTTAAACATCATATACCTGAAAGACATATCCTTAACATATTTTATATGCTCTTCAAGGAGTAAATTCATGCCTGGCCAATCGAAAATGCGGAGGCGGCCATCCTGGAAATAAAACTAAAGCAATTAAGATGATCACATACTATCCTTATTCTGTCAACTGGGATGTATAACATAGCAAACATGCCATACGCTGATATAAATGCGCATACACCGTCAATGGACTAATATATAGTCGTGTCTCGAGCTATTTCTGTGGATTTCTCCATGCATATTGGCATCAGATCCAACCTTCCAAATCTGCATCAGTTCTCAATTGGAAGTAGTGTTTCTAATATACTGCGTGTATTGAAACAGCGGACACTATTAATGCTTATCCTCTTTGGGCAAATCTCCAAGTTGCACAGCTATTTTATAGCAGTTCCATTGATAGTTCCAGACTTAGCACAGGTATCCTTTTCAAAATCAGATCACGGTTCGGCAGCATCAATTTCTATGACACTGTCTCCAACTTTGAAATAGCTTAGTTTTACTTGGCAGATTTATACTTCATTTTGGAGCTAAATCTCAGGTTTTTATTTGAGCAAAGAATGTTGGTTAGGGTCTGCTTGTCTGGAGTATTTTCTGTCGATAATATGATTCAGGCAGCATGGTCTGGGCAAAAAGGTAGTACCGCGGGATATATCTAGTCTTCCCGGGTATAGTTGCAGCCAGCGTCTACTTTATGCTGGTCTTTTCAAGCTCTTCTCTTTTGGAGTCTACTGCAGGTCCAACTTCTGGAAATAATCCAGTGGCCTTTATAGTTCAGATACCTTTATTCCCAGTTTGGCTTTTGGAAGACCATTAGCATTGATCATTACGTTTGATTCACTTATATCTGTTTGGTGAAGCATTAGGGTCAAGGAAGCCAGAGTGGAGGGGGATGAGTAGGAAAGAACATGGAAATGAAATCAGATATACAAGTTACGAATTTGTAAAGCCTACACGGCTGAATGGATCACACAATTGACTCTTGAGTGTGAGCTTCCCCATTGAACCCAATTACGCACGAGAGACGTATCCAAAATTAACCAGGAAAGATACCATGTGCTCTCTCTATACTTTTGAGTATAACATATATGCTATAAGTAATTATGGACATGTACATTAGGTTTCCCTTGAGCTATTCTTCCAACTGCGAGTACTTGGCACTACACAGCCCAGGCCTTATATATATTTCGTTTTGACTTGAAGGTTATAGTACCCCTGAAAGGATATGGCACAAACAAACATGATCCTAGATGACATAATTTATTCGATAGCATATACATGGAAAGATGTAGGATAAGAGATGATCTATATACTGGTGATAACATAAAGGTGTTTTGATAAATAAAGCATAAAACAAACATCAGGCACCTTTCCAGCCGCTGCCACCCTTGAACCATCTAGACTGAATATTATCTGTTTCTGTGCCCCATAGCTCTCGAAAACTTGTAGGCCCTTCTCTGTAGAAATGGGAGTGGGCTGTTTTGCTATGTCAATCTCAATAAGTCTGTACAAAGAAGATCATCTTATCAATTTTCGTTCACACCCATTCAATATTAGCCTTAATTATGCTTCATACCAACCCAACCGTGCAACATTGAACAGGAAGTTCATGAGCAAGTGATGTAATTAAGATGCATGTATAAGAATTTAGATTAAGATGTTTACCTGCAGCTATTTGGCAGCAAATAAATAAGTGCATTTCCAGCAGGGTGTGCAGCTAGGCCACAAGGGGATTCTTCCGTGGCCAAAATACTGATCTGATGGTATTAATGTTAAATTGACGAAAACTGAGCTTTTAAGGCAAAAAAGGACTTCATTCACAAAGAAAAATCGCACCTCTTTTTCTAGTGACCCAGATTTAAAGTCGTATGCTGCCAGATGCAACCCTTTACTCTCATCTCCTTTGCCCAGTAGGAGATAACCAGTTTCATCTTTAGGTGATGCTACTACCCAAGCTGCAACAGTTGCATTGGTCGAACGCCCTAGATATCTCGTCCTGCGGCCCATTTTGCCCTTTACTCTCGAGCTCATTGCCGGAATAGATCATGGCGTTGAGTACACTCGCTTTTTGAATTGACAAAATTGTGGATATTCGTTTATAAACAGCATCGCTTTATCATATTTGCTCATCTACAGCTATTAGTAATGTCAACTTCCCAAGTCAACCACTCCTTTACAAAACGTGTATATACATGGCACAACCATGCACGGAGGCGTATAGCTTCTGAAATAATGGACAGATCGTTCTTTATTATAGGAAACCTTTGGATTGGAAAAGGTTCCCTTTCAAGATAACTTAAAATGGATAAAGCCCTTTAATGATATATAAAGGGACAATCCACCTGAAGATTTAAACCCTTTTTAACCGCAAGCCGTTTGTGGCCGTTGATTCATGCCATGTCATAGGGCATAACAGGCAAGCAAACTCAGGGAGGGGTAGCAGCGTGCATGATTACCCAGCGGCCTGCATGATTCAGGTTCGGATGCTGATAATCCAGGTTGGGAGAATTCACGAACCTTTGATAACCAAGCTACAACATCCCGAACCTCTGATAATCGATCTAATAGCCTACCGAGCCTTTGATAATCCCAGCTATGGATGAGGAATCTTTGCCTGCCCGGTTAAAGGGGATAAACACCCTTGCTCGCCCATACCTCAGATAAATGGGCGAGCCCGGAGTCGTCCCTCTGGGCTCGCCCGTTTATCTGAGGTAATGGGCTCTTAGGGGTGTTTATCCCGTTCATCCATATCTGGTTTGTCAATTATTCTTGCAGGTGTTCCATCCATCTCTCATAATTGTATACATCATTCCTTTTTGTACCTATCTTCTTAAGCCAATTTCAAGTTCTTATTCCTAAAGCCTAATTCTTAAACTTGAATTGTTGTTAGAGCGAAGTCGAACTGTATACATCATTCCTTTTTGTACCTATCTTCTTAAGCCAATTCCAAGTTCTTATTCCTAAAGCCTAATTCTTAAATTCGAATTACTTTTTTCCTATCCTTTTTCAACTTTGATTTGTTAGAATAGGATATCTAAATGCTTTAACTTGAATTACCTTTACTTTGCTAATCTTTCAAAATTCAGTCTTTCTTAGACTTTCTCTTGCTTGGATAGCCCGGTTGGGTGGTGAGCTTTGGCCTAAAGGGCTGGTTTCTTTCGTTTTAAGTATTAATTGTGTTCAAGTTTTATATTGAGTTTGTCTTTAAGCATCTTAGATTTCCCTACTTTGTGTCGGTTGGTATCAGAGCATGGTTCCGTCCGTTCTGGAATCTGTGGACAAAGCTTGCCATCTTTGTTAGAAGTCAAATTATATAGAATGTATTAAATGAAGAGTTGAGTTTCTGTTGAAAACTTGCAGCATAAATCTGATGCAGTAAGCCAGCCTCTTATCTACATCCTCTACTACGGACACGTCCTATTGAATTTATCTATTTTAATCTGCTGCAGAACATGAGAGTCGATTGGAGCTAAGTCCATACTTTGTAATAAATAGATTTAGGATGAGAGTTATTCGCTCCTAAAAAGTGGCAGGAATTCCACTCCAACCTTAACACTCTTGCCTTTCCTCTCCCTTATATACTTAATCATCATTTTACCTTCGCCTTACATACGTATGGTACACATTCTGCTTGTCCGGGTGGTCCCTCAACAGCAGTGGACCAAGGAGTTCCACATGATCATGATGGTGTTCACAGACATGGTCTGTGGCATGGTCAATGGCGGTCTTCCTTCCTTCCTTCCTTCCTTCCTTCTCTTTTTCGCTACATAATGGCTTCATAGGTTTAAGCATGTAGGACCCCTTTTTCCTTATGACATCTCCTCTAAACTACCATTAATCTTTTACCATTTCTATGTTGTCTTCAACCTACGTGCACTACATTTTTATTACATACCCATTCCGTTTAGCAAAGTTTACTTTTGCATTATGCTCTTGCAGTTATTTTTTACCTTTTTTGGCTTTCTAGTAGATCGTCTTGCCTCATCATCATATATCATTTTGCATTTGATACATAGAGGAAGTATACTGCATTTCATACTCCATTGAGTTTTTCATAAGGATTTTATATATTGGATACATTCTCTTTGATGCTTGGCTCTATTGGATAAAATATATTGCGGTCAATACTCTATTGAGTTTATATGATATAGGTTTTATATATTGGATACATTCTCGTTTTGCATTGTGCTTATTTGATTCTCGTTTCTCCTGCAATCACTTCATTAGCAATGATCATTCAATATATCTTTGGATTCCTCATGTTTCTCTATTTGTTCATAATTTTATAATTAACTTGAACAAGGTTCTTTTTATGTGACCTTTTTTCCTGCGATTTTTCTGGCTTATATAATTTGAAATCTCATAAGTGATTATTTCTTTTTGCATTTGTTTTCCTCTGTAGTCTTTCGTTTTTCTCGCATTTGTGCGTGAGATTAGCATATGTTACCCTTCTTTAGCAACGTTGCTCTAAGGTCTGTCATTACCTTGCCCATAAAAGTCTACCTTTGATGTTTTTGGACATGGTTGACCTGTCATGATTCATTTTTCTAATTAGACACCTATCCTTATGGCTTTATGAAACGCTTCGTTTAGAAAATGGAAGTTCTTTGGTAGTCGACCAGTTTTTACGTTCTTTGCGAGTCCCTTACCAGAATGGCATCGATCTGAGCCATCGGATCGACATTCTGAGCAGGGACGAGCATTATATATGTGATGCGCAAGATCTGAGCCATCGGATCGACATTCTGAGAAGGGACGAGCATTATATATGTGATGTGCATTCTTGCAGCCGATTATCAGTGTTTTCTCACAACAACATCTCTTTCTTGCCCATTGCTTCCCTCCCTACCCGCCCTTATAATTCATATATTGTATGGATTTTTGTTTTCTCGTGAAGCCATGTGCAGTGTGCATCCATGCCATGTGATGTGTTGAAAACCCTGAAGAAAGGCGAAGATGATGGAAAAACCCATTAACCATTAGGCAAAAAATAAGATAGGTATCTCTACTGTGGTGGAGCAATCCCTTAAGAAATGAGGTGCCAGAAAACACCCATGAGACGTTAGTGCGAACAAAAATATCCTATATATGCAGTGGAAAATACATCATCAAGAAGCAAAAAAGAACAAAGAGCATCACCTGAAGGTGGAAAAGAAAGATAGTTTCACCCAATGAGTGGAAAAAATGAGCATCACCCAGCGGGTGGAGAATATATAAATAAACATATAGCATCATCCCATGGCTGGGGAAAAAGAAAAGCATCACCCAAAAAGTGAAAAAGGGAGCATCACCCAGGTGGTGGACAAGGAGCATCACCCAACGGGTGAATAATAATAACAACAAATAGAAAGATTGATTGGAAAAATATGTGTATCCCCGAATAATATCAAATGAAAAAGTTGTTAAAGGAGGATACTGCAGCGGGAAGGGAGGGAATCGCAGGGCAATAGGGCATGCTGCTGTGACAAGACGTTAATAAGTGGTAAAGTGAACAAACGATATATATGTAGATGGCTTGTCCCTTCCTATAATCTCGATCTGATGGCTCGGATCGATCGCATTCTAGAAAGGGACTCGCTGTTAGATCCTTAGAGCAAATAATCCCACAACTTCTATCATATGCAATACTACTAGAATACAATGTCAACTACGTTTTGTTATGCGACCGCCAATATTACAATAAGTATGAACAGTAACGAGGACAAATTCCAAAGTAGACATTGTTTCTCTTTTAGAACTTTTTTGGATCTTCAAGCAGCTTCACCGATTGCTACATGCCACCAATTTCTCTATATAGATACAACCTGTCCAATAGCTTTTTGATCACAAATAACCATTAAAACCCTAAATAAATATTTAGGCTACAATTTAACTTTACACCCTAGGTTAACTTCCTAGGTTAAGGCATCATCATGATCATTAGATTTTCAACACTCGCAATGAACACAAAAAATCCTGCCGACTACCAGGAACTTGCATTTCACAACCCCAGGCTGCGAGAAATTGTAAGGTGTTGGGTAGAATAGTGGACCACATAGCGAGAATGTGAAGAAGAACACCATCGACCATGTGCGCGAGTGAACACCATTGACCATGTGCGCGAGTGTTCTGCTGCTGAAGCACCACCGCGATGAACAAAAAGTGCCATATCTACAAGGGTCGAGATCGATAGCTGAAAGGCATTTTCGCCAGCATAAACATAAATGTGGTCGGATAGGCTAATAGGTGGGAGAAAGAAATTGAAAGAAACCAAGGGGAATCTCGCTGAAACAATATGGACCCTCGACTGCCTAAGGTCGAGCTCAATGGAGAGCTCTTAAGCAGGCCGAACCGAATCCGCAGCAGTTTGTGGCAGCCGCGCTCTCCAATTACCTATACAAGCCTCCAAAGCTGGCTATGGCATTGGATTTGAGAAATGAACGGTTAGATTTAAGACTAACAAAATTCTGACACTGATCTACGGCAGGCAACCCAACTCCTAGCAGTCCCTAACGCAAGAAAAATTGATATCGTTTAAGGTTAACATCTAACAAATGAGCTCGAGGGAGTGGCCAATATGATTATGCAATGCCGAAATCATATAGAGCTAGTATACATATTATGGTTGGCAACAAAAGACAAAGGCAAAGGAAAAAGCAAAAGAGAAAAGTGTTTGCTAAATAAGGCTAAACTCGTAAACTTTTATAAATAGAATCTGAACTTCAACTGGCGATACCTTAGTGACCAGAGATCGAGTTTGAATGACCAGAGATTGGATTTAAGCAATGTTTCGTTAATTATGGACAAATGTTGAATTCATGGACTTTTTGAGTTGCAGGGCCTTTTTTAGTTGCAGTACACGGACACGCACAAAAACAATTTTATTGATCATGCAATACATTTAGTTGCGCTCTTCAACTAGAGCTGCATACGTTTCGGCTAAAGCTGTGGAATCTTGATGGTCTTGTGAAGCTTCTTCTTGTTGGATGGAGAATAGGCGATGTCGATGTCGAAGTGGATGGTCTCGAAGTTCCCCTTCCTGTCATCCATTTGAGACTCCACTGCAGAGTACCCTACCCAAAAACGGCAAAAGACGTCATCCGGGCACTAGATGTTAATACGGTTACTAGCGGTTGGATGTACCTGGGTCCTCGTAGGGACAGGCTCCACCAAGTGACCTGAATGGTCTCAAACTTCTTCTTTTTTCTCGGCTTGACATCCATCAGGGGCTCATCAGTAGCAATATCATCTCCTAACCAAGTAGGGCATCTTCGCTAGCAACTTTGTCAACCATTCATCACCATCGCGGATGTATGATTCCATGAATCCTTTCAATCTAGAACCCTAACAGTGAAGGTGTTACCATGAGGCCGCCGGCATACTGGGAAGTGATACTCGGCAACTTCGATGAAAGCATGTTCCTGTCGCCAAGCACAACATTCCAAATGGCACACATGGCACGTATGGCTTCGGCAGTGCAATAGTCCATCAAAAATGAAATACTCATGAACCATACAGGTCTCAAGTCATAAGCATCGGTCACCCGTGACATTATCTGGATTTGTAAAGAAATGAAACCTTCTGTAAACATTCACGGTAAAGTAAAATATACCTGGTTAAGGGTGTTGTTCGAGGATGTTCGATTAATGGTGTTGATACGGATATTGAGGATGCTAGATCGTCATCTATCTCATGCACATGAATTAAGATCTGAAGCCACTCCCCATTCATAGCAAATCTGAAGGCACGAGGTGCTGTATGACCTGTGAACCTATCATCTCCATCAGGGAGCCATCGATGCAATGAAACCCTTCCAGTCTGGCACCTTGTCAACCACATGGGCACAGGGGCCTTGCTGCTGCATTTGTAGAACTCATATACTAGTTCGGGCATGGTTGGTACCTGAGCAATCGATAGGTTCCCCGACAGGTTCCCGAGCATCCCATCAATATCCAAGTGAGTATGGTCGGGCATCATGAAACCCAATTCTATGTCCTCAAACACAC
>JAANSK020093908.1:0-16218 GCA_011763485.2 Isoetes engelmannii | reverse complement strand
TCCCATAAAATCAAGATCCTATCAAACTCAGAGATTTATAAAGGCCAAAAGGGTTCAATCAAAATACCTTCTCATTCCAGTTCAACATATTTATTCTCTTCAAAAGTCCCTGACTCAAAAGACATATCCTCCGTTGAGAACCATGGAGCCATTTTGGAGATTGCGTTGGGATGCTGCCGAAATAAAACTTGTGAGAGAGAAGCTGCCGGAAGCTAATTTCCTAGATTTTCTATTTTCCATAGCCGTCCGATTGAAAAATAAGTGATCTAACGGTTCTAATTCAAAATCGGTGACGTGTAAGGCCACGTGGATAGCCTAGAATTTGAGCATTCAGGTGAGCTCGGGTTAGGCAACCCTGCTAAAAAAAAAACCTTATTCAAGTATAAAAATATACTATCAAATATATTTCATAAGTCGCGCCCAAAAAAGTTCATGATCCCTCGGAAAGCCCATTTGCTAGCCCAAGCCAATTGCTGGCATCGCATGAATAGCCCCAAAACAACCTTGGTGGGGGGTGGGGATTTTATTTATGTACTACGTAATCGACGGCGGCCTGGGCATTATGCCCCGTAGGGGATCTCGACAGCGCCGCCAGCTCGAGGCGGCGCACGAGTGGCGGACTGCGAGTGCCGCCAAGGTTGGCGGCGTCGCCGAGATCCCCTGCCAGGCCTAATGCCCAGGCCGCCGTCGGTTACGGAAGTAATAAATGGGAGGTCGTGATTACGCCACGTGGCATCCGGAAGGAACCCTTTGTTCCGGTGTCTGGCGATGGAAGCTGCTGGCAAATTAAGTGTAGAAAATGCTAAAACTAGGTCGTTTCATGCTGCAGCGGCGGTTCCAAATCCGTCATTCTTTAAGATGGAGGAGAGCATGGTGTCTGCTCGATCGTTGTTGCTTGAACGGAATAGAGATGTTAGGTCGGCAAGGGGTTTTCTATGGAACAGGGGAAAAACAGAGTTAGATAGCGCCGCTTTGCAAGCGGCGGAGAACATTATGCGAAAGTGTTGATGCGTAATTTGACTGTAATCACGGCCTCCTGTTCTTTACGTTATTAAAATCATCATGATCATTTATAATGAAGTAAGTGGAGATGTTATGTATGTAAATCTACTCGCCTTGTAGAGAAATGGAATGGGAACAACTGAATCAAGAGATCAATAATGTAAACACAAAGAACTATAGAAACACTTATTTACCATAAAGATAAGGAATGGCCAACATTTTGAAAGACAATCCAAAGCATACCTTTAGATGCAATCATTCATATTTGACGCGTCAATCTAGCACAAGTAACAAAGTCTTTGCACTTATTTTAGTGCATGAACCAAGTTTGTGTTTGTATTCACTTAGAATAACAGCTAGCAACGGTGTTTAGGTTGATTGTTTTCTCAATAAATGCTCGGGCTAAAAAGCATTAATCAATACCCAAATCTAGAGAACATTGATTACAAGCAAAACAACAGATAACTTATTATTATTATTGTTATGGAATCTTGCTATAACTGGTTCTATAGAAAGAAAAATCTTAGTAAAAAACACAAAATATAAGACTTCTTAATAGTATCACTTGATGTACAATTGCATATGATTGAAAGACGTGCCACAACAAGCGTCGTAGGTGCCCTAACACTTGGGAGCATACACGTGCTTAACACAACAGGTGTGCAGTTCGCTATATGCCATGCCTACAAGTATTTAGATATTTTTCACGTTCTCTATAGGTCATGGTTTTGTTGCATTATTTTCTTCTCACTCTCCTTGTGGTTTGGTGGCTAGTCTTTTGGTTAGCAATTAAGAGGTCTTGTGTTCAAGTCCCGCTTGTACATCTAGGGGATCGTCATATGTGCCTATGGGATGCTTCCATGTGGTATGACGTGAAAAGTAGTATCTATCTATTAGTCCAATTTTCTATTTGGACCTCCATTTTAGAAATTGTATTAAATTGAACCTAACATTTAGTGATGCCTAAACTTTTGGTATTTCTAGATATATCAACACAGGCTATAGGTATAATTTCTTAAATAATGCAAAAAATAATCGCAAGTTTTATAAAAATGTAAAATGCAGTGAAAGCTAAATGTAGGCAACAAAACTAGAAAATACACAGAGTCCTCGTTGCAATGTAACATGACGTTTGCTTGTGGAATAAGTGAATCCGAAAATTGCTATAAGAATTGTATAAACACGAGGTAAGCTAGTGTTGATTGTCCACCAAACAAGCAATTGAGAAACAGTCTGGGAGACTAAGTTAACGAGTCTACATTCAACAACAGGAAGCTCGAAGCTGAGGAAACATGTGTCATTTGTGTAATAAGGTGGCAAGAGTTGAGGGTCAAGAGCATACATCATGTTAATAGTGAATGGCATCTAGAGATTGATTCCAAGACGAGAAATGGAACGCACAATCTAACGGGAATATGTCAATGACATATGGGTTTCCAAAAGGTACATTGTGGGTAAATTACTTTAAATTTCTATCAATATTATAACGTGCCCACTAATTTGGGACACTTGTGAGGTTATGCATAATATAAAATGCCTTTCTGGGTTTTTACGCCGTGTAAGGAGCGAGGTGTGAATTGAGGCCGCAGACAAGCCACGGAGGCAGTGAGTCCGTTGTTGAGCCTCACAAGGAGCACCTTATACAAGTAAAAGCCCACAAAAACTTTTTGTAAAACGTAAATCGGACCTTTTGTGCTATGGCACAATTGCATTATAATTACGTGATCTGATTTAAAAAATCTGTAATTCTAGTAGTTTCAACAAAAGTCCATTTACGATAGAGGTAAGGTTCCCTTGGAGGACATTTCTTTGGTTAAGGGCTTGGCGAGCCTATTAGGGCGAGCCATGCCCGCACCCTAAGAAATGTCATGCAGGGGAGCATTCACCTTATATAATGTTAGGGTGGAGGTAATTATGCAATGATGTGGCCTAATATACACTCATGATTATGTGGCCTAATATACATTCACCACGTGGCATTGGCAAGAAAAATTGCCCCTTTGAATGCACCATAGGATATTATATAAGTCTGAAATTGGCAATAATTGCCTCCACCCTAACATTACGAAGCGCGCGTAAGTAAACTTCTATTGGAATTATAACTCTTAGTTTAAGCCTTGGTGTTAGATTATTATAGCATTATTGCCACTGGGAAACTTTAACCAAAAAAAAAAAAAAAAAAAAAATTTGTATTTACGTTTTGTAAAAATTATGGGGAGGTAATTGATACTTGAAATGATAGGCTATTATGCTGACATTATGACCATGTTGTAGGGGTAGAATATCCACAGTAGGACATTATGCGTAACCTACAAGATGCAATAGTATGTCGTGCTCTTGTAACCTTCGAATGTAATAGTATTTTTAACGTCCACCTAAAGAGGTATTGTAGACTATATATAAAAAAACTATTTATTTATCCACTCTGAGGGGCGAAGGTGTGTGGCACTGGTGTAGGAAAAGAATGCAGACAGTTAGGGAGTCTGATCGAGAAAGAGTCAGAGTGGGGGGTGAGATGCAGGGTGAAATCTGGGAGGGGCATATGGGGGCCAGGAAGGTAGGGGGTGAAATCTGAGGAGAATACTAGGGCCACTAAAAGGTGAGCTGTGGGGCTTGGCTGGAAAATGCTATAGAAACTAGTGGTTGGCCAAATCCATTGATTGTTGGGAAAGGAAAAGAAAATAAAATCCATTGATTGTTGAGGGAAAAAAAATAGAATAAAGAATAGAATAAATTTTTTTTATCGTCCATGGATGCCAATTGGCCTATAAGAAAAAGCCATAGGAAACAAATTGGCTAAGAAGTCAAAAAAAAAAAACAAGGAAAAAAACTAAGTCCCCACGTTGAACATTTCACGTTACAACTAACACCCAAAACCGGTGGTGCTCTTTCCACCGCCAGAACAGAAGCAGAAGCTTCCCTTCCCGCCATCTTCAAAGCAAGGGGGGGGCACCCTTTCTGTGGGATCTGACCTGTTCCCCTCTGCCTTGAAGAATTTGCCACTCTTGCATTGCTCTGTAAGCCTGCTTTCTGCCACTTTTCTTGCCTGGCCATTATATATTGCCCCATTTCCTTTGCCTCTGCCCTTTGTGTCAGAGCATCGTGTGCTTGCCTTCCAGCAGCATCCTTCTATCTCATTTGGCCGTTTGGGCGGTTCTTGGGGGCAAACCCAGAAGGGCTGTTCGATTTCGCCTTGTTTTGTGTTAGATCTAGACTCCTGAAGAAGGGATTGGTGTTAATTTCTGGTGGGCAGTTGGTCCTTTTGCCGCGTGGGTCAAGAATACTCGTTAAAAGTCTCTACCCCCAAAACAGTGCTCCTCGTGGGCCTTAAATCTGCTTCTATTGGGCAAAGTCGAGGCTGGAAACAGGCGCGTAATTGCGAAGAGGCCTTGTAATTCGTCTCTCTTTGCAAGAACGGCCTTGTTTCCAGACAATTATAAGGAGAAGCAGATTGTGAGACAAATGTAGGTGATTCTTTGGTGGTTCAAAGCGCAAAAAACACTCTTCAGGTCCTTCAACTTGGATTATTGTTCCAAAAGGTAATCTCACTTCAGAAGCTTGAAGTACCTCCGGCGCTAAGATTTGGGGCATTGTCCATGCTTAAGTTATGTTCTGAAACGGGACGAGCGATGCATATACATTCTCTGTTGATTGTTAGGAAGTTTTTATGCATACTTAATTGGCGTCTGGTCTAGTCTGCTTGGTTTATTAAAATGCATGCACTACTAAGAAATTGGTCTCAATTTGCCAAACCCCTTCTATAAAAGTTCTTCATCTTCACATAATACTGCGTTCATTTCTAAATTGAAAGAGTGACTGAAAGATATTTAATCGAGATAGCTGCCTTTAAGGGCAGGCAGGAAAAGTGTGGTTATGTTGTTATTTGGTTTGTATCTATATTTGCAAACATCTTATTGTAAGCTTTGTTTGGATAGATCTAGCAAGTCACCACACATTTCTCAACATGACATACACGAAGCCGATGGATGGCGTATTTGGTAGATCAATTCTAGTAACAGGGGGTGCAGGATATATTGGAAGCCACTGTGCTCTGCAGCTGCTCTTGGCAGGTTATAGAGTGGTAATTGTTGACAATTTGTCAAACTCGTCTGAAGAGGCAGTAAACCGTGTGAAGTACCTAGCAGGTGAACGAGGCAGCAACCTGAGTTTTTACAAGGTATGTGACAGTTTTAGATCAGGAAAAGTAAAGCATTATATAATTTATATAAACAATAAGGTTAAATTTCGAATTGTCTTGTTTGGTTCCAGTTGGATCTTTGCAATAAATGGGAACTGGAGAAAGTGTTCTCTATCGAGAGGTAATAGACTTTGACTTTTTGCAAAGAGTGGCAAGTGGAGAATGGATATTAATGACTGCAGTTCTTCAGGTTCGATGCTGTTGTGCACTTTGCAGGTCTAAAGGCTGTTGGTGAAAGTGTGCTAAAGCCTTTGAAATATTACTCAAATAACATAATTGGCACAATGCATTTGGTAGATTTAATGTCCACTCATGGCTGCAAAAAGGTACTTCAAAGTTGTTAATCGCTAAAGACTTGCGATTTCTCTAAAATATGCAGGCGATCTAACCTTTATGAAACTTGTTCTCCAGCTTGTGTTTTCATCATCTGCAACTGTTTATGGCCAGCCAAAGTCAGTGCCTTGTACAGAGGACTCTCCGCTGGAAGTATTGAATCCTTATGGTACATCTAAGGTAAGCTGAATATATAATTAAAATTGAAAGAAAGCTACTTACTGATGTAGATGAATAGGAAAATTTCAACAAGAATTCTTCTGTTTTTGCAGCTTTGTGTGGAACAAATGTGCAAGGATATTCATGCAGCCGATCCTGAATGGAGGATAATGATGCTTCGTTACTTCAATCCAGTTGGAGCTCATCGCAGTGGCATCATCGGTGAAGATCCACGTGGTATTCCAAACAATCTTATGCCATACTTGCAGCAGGTTGCAGTTGGCAGAAGAGCAGAGCTTGCAGTATATGGTAAAGACTACCCCACAAGAGATGGCACAGGAGTACGTCACCTCTACCTAAGATCATGTTGTGCATTAGAATAGATTTGGCAGCCTAATTAATCAGTCCTTTTTCTCAGGGTCGAGACTATGTACATGTTGTGGATTTAGCAGATGGTCACATTGCTGCATTGGAGAAGGTCTTCAGGACTCCTAATATAGGTACTTCCACTAGCCAGCATTTATAGGGCCAGCATGTCATTGATAGAGATGTCTGCTGATAATTTTTTTGTGCTGCAGGTTGTGTTGTTTATAATCTTGGTACAGGACGAGGCACAACAGTGTTAGAGATGGTTGCTGCATTTGAGAGGGCATGTGGAAAGGTGTTTTTCTTTGCGGAATTATGTCATATTTTTGTGAAGGAGTAGCTAATTTGCTAACAATAATTCTCTGATGCAGAAAATTCCTTTGAGATTCACTAGCAGACGTCCAGGGGATTGTAGTGAAGTTTATGCCAGTACCGAAAAAGCTAAAAGGGAGCTGAATTGGGAGTAAGTTCTCATGCCATTCATTGAGCAGTGCCAAATAAGTACTTGTTCACTTATATCAATCTGACAATTGTTTGCAGAGCAAAGTATAACATAGATGACATGTGCCGTGATCAATGGAACTGGGCGAGAAAGAACCCATGGGGATATGGTTCACCAGATGCAGAAAGTAAACTCCTTACTTGAGAATTTGGTGTATTGTATTTTTAAGAATTTGGTGGATTGTATTTTTAAGAAGAGTTTAAATCTTCTTGAGTGCTTTGCATGTAATTAGATGTTTAGGTCAATAAGTGAAACAGCAGAAAGGGGATTTCCTGACCTCCATTTGCCACTTCTGTTTGCAGCTGCCTCTACATGTTCGGGAGAGAGCCAGAGAGCTGAAGCTAAGGAACATGAAATATGCTCAGGTTGGATATTAGAGTTCAGATTCGAGCTTATGGCTTAAGTCGCCTTTGTATGGTCAAAATTAAATTTTAATATGTTTTACATGTTGACAGGGCCTGTGATACCTATTGTTGCTCCAGATTGCAAGCTACTCAATCTTATTGAGCTCAGAAGGTGACCGATTAGCCTGAACAGAATTATTGATATATAAAGCGCTTTGCGATGAAGGCGGATAGAAGAAGTTAACCTTTTGAGGAAAATTTACTTTACTGAAATTTTTGTTGGGAACCTCCCCAGCAACCATTCTTTATTCTCATTCTTGTTGGGGAGTCTCCAACACCAGAGGCTGGCACCATTTAATGAGGTGCACCTAAAAATATGCTTATAGCAAGAAATAACCAGTCATTTCAATGAAAATCGAAATTTGCTAATACATGGTGATTGGGACAGATCACCAAAATTGACTTATACTATCTAGCTGGTTTATGCAATTTTTGCTTTCTATGGCTGTCAATTATTTCAAACAAACATAATAGCAAAAGTTGTTGGCTCACACTTATTTTATCATGGGAAATTTTTATAATAAACAAAATGCCATTGTGGTGCCAACTGCCATTGTGGTGTCAACTGTTGCAAACAAACATAATGACAGGAAAGTACAGCAAAAGTGGTTGGCCCACACGCTTTAGCTATTTTATTATAGGAAAGTTCTTTAATTGTCAAAATGCCACTGTATTTGTAGCATTTGTGTAGAAATTAGATGGACAAACATCTAATGCTGTAGATTGGTGGACTGGTAGCCCAAATGCCTAGGGAGCGTGAAGTATGAATGCTGAAATTCATTCTTGATTTACCTTGAGTGAATCCGACTCTTCTTTTGCTGGTGAAATTCATCCTTGAATTACCTTGAGACTTCTTTTTTTTCTCTTTTTACACGTTCTAATATCTTGTTTTATTTTTATGAAAAAAAAACTGTGGTTCTTAAGAAATTTAAAACTATATTTCCAAGATTTTAGATATAATGTGGGCACGATAAAAAACTGTAGTTTTATAACCTAAGATTTTTGAAGGTTATGGGTGGTATTCGTATGAAAGTACGTATGTTGTTGACGCTAGCATTGTGGTTCTGGAGAGAACATGTATAAGGGATTTTTTGCAGTTGTAGGTGGCCGGATAAGAGCCTGCATGCACCCTGGCACATGGCGTTGTGGGATCCGGCTTCTATTCTTGGTTTTTACTAATCATGGCATTGTTGGAGACATATGAATGTAGCAGCGAGGCGCTGGAGGTAAGTGGGGAGCACTGGATTCCAGTTGGGATTCAATTCCCCAAGCTCCCTTGGTATTGCAACAGTTTTGACGAAACCAATTTGTTGTGTTGTATTAGGCATCAAATTCATGGAATAGTATGCTATACAGGTATAAGATGCATGGAATACTAAGATAACCATTGAATTGGGATTTTATTTGCCTCCTTCAAAGTCGGGTCAACAGGGCTTGTTTGACCCCATAAAGAATTGCAACAGCCGACCAAGACGTGTGGAGATAGAATATTCCATGACTTGTGCCAAGATCTAAAAGTCCTGAAGAATTAATACACCCTTCTAGCAATATTGATAAAGGAGAGATCGGGGATTCCTTGAATTATGTACCTAATTATCATATATTCATTTAACATCGGGCAAAAATTAGCATAAATGGAATTTTATTACTGGACACTACATTTATTCAAGAGACTACGTTTGGCGGAAGAATAATAGACTCGATGGAACAAAAGAATAATACCACATTTTTCAACCCTGGATGTCCATCCAGTCCAAAGTTGCACTGTACACCTCCAATTCTATCGTACATTTCCGAAGAAAGAATGCATATGTTGACATCATATGGTACAATGTTTATAATACATACAAAAGGACAACTTATGAGAACAAAGAGTGAGTATGCAGTAATCCCTCATGAGTTCTGTTTCTGGTACTGCCTCATCATCGTCCAGTATCTATAGCATCCAGGGTTTAAATGCAGCGCTCGTTGCAATAGATATCGCGCACTCTGATTATAATCTGCTTGATCATCACCTCCAATTGATTGCCGCGCTATTATGCACATTTGAAAGTAGAGCTCCGCTGGTCTTAAAGCTATAATATCACAAATAATCACAAGGCAAATCAGTATTAGCTCATAGTTACTGCAGTAAGGCATAGGGAAGAACAACGACCTGGAGGCCAATTTGTCCATTCCTTTCGAACGTTGCTTGCCCACTTTGCTGGGCCACTTTTATCCTTGCTTGCTTCTGCTTGCGCAAGTAGAAAAGATGCAATAGGTAATGAACGTTCTAGTTGAAGAGACCTGGATAAGTGGGAAATTGCTGGAGACAGAAATTCAACGGCATGCCTGGATTTGACAAGATCGATGCATATTGCACCTACGGAATTTCAACGAGTTACACGTACTCTTTCTAAAATTGAAAACCAATTGCCAGAGAATTATTACCATGCAACAAATGAATGAGTGCATTATTTGGGCAGATTTGTGAAGCTTCAGCAACCGCCTTTTCTGCCAACAACGGATCTCCCTTTTGAAATAAGTCTTGAGCCATCATAACCTGAAATGACGCTCTCCAGACCTCTTGTACATATAGGTCTCTGGATTGTATGAATTTCTGGAATATACTAGCTATATTATGAGCACTTGTAGTGGAAACCTCTAGCTCTGCAAGTAAGTAATGTGATACGGGATGTTCGGACTGTCCCACATAATGATGCCAAAATTGAAGGCAGTCATGCAAGAGGGAATGCTTGTGATGCATGCTGTAAATTCGGCCCATTTGCAACTTTGCAATCAAAGGAGAACCTCCAGACACAAAAGCAAGGTTCGCAAACTTAAGAGCCAGATCTGTATCATTCAAGTGCAATGCACACTCAGAAGCACATACTTCTAATATGCATTTTATATAGCTAGTATTCCCCTCTATTGATTGAAACCTCTTTAAGATAACATCCACCATACGTAAAATAACTTGGCAGCACTTCCATGGGTACTTCTGCTTCCTAGCCCGTTGAAACAACGTTAGAACCAAATAATAATTGGCAGTTAAGTTTGAAGGTTCCATATGTACCCATCTGCAAAAGGAAAAATCAATAAGTAGTCTATTAAGATCAATTGAAGAGAGTAGTACTAACCGTTGCATCTTGGAAATAGCAAAAACATCACTGTGGCACAGAGGTTCCCGAGTAGGCAATAATACAGTTTCACAAAATCCACGTGCAATTAGACAATCAGCAACTGTTCTGGAAAGATACTTCTCTGCAGTTTTTTCTGGTGAATTTCCTGTATCAATGGAACAGCACCTAATTGCTAAATCTGCCTTACAACCATGACTATCTTCTAAAAGCATATGACCAAGTTGGCCCCTGAGAATATCAACGCATAGTATATGAGTGACAAGATTAAATTCAACAACTAAGGTGTAGAAAAGACACGCACCTTAATTCATAGCTATGAGGATATTTATGAAGAGCTTTCTTTAAATTTCCCATTCCTTGATGAGTATCAACTTGGCTACCCTTTTGCTTCAAAATCTTCAGAAATATTGAAACAATAAGAAACATAACACTAGAAGCTACAGTATAAGGAAAGTTCAAAACCTGATGGGCTTTAGCTAGTAAGATGTGCACTTGAATGAGGCTCTCATCTTTAAAAAATGGTTGAATCCTTGATAATACGTTTACTAACAATCTCTCATCAGCACTGATAATTGCTACGAGGAGGACTGTTAGGCAAAATGGATTGTCCGTGAACACAATATTGGGTGTTTTTTGAATGGCATCTAAAGCTGGAACAGCTCCAGATGTGGAATAGAGCATTTTGCATATCAGAGCTGCAGCTGCAGCATATTTCCCAACATTGCCAATTGCTGCTTTTGCTGACAGCTGCGCAGAAGATAATGCTAGACTTCTCTGACTGCATTCCCATAAAACTACAGCATAGCCCCTTAATGCATCTGGGTCGCCTTTTACGGCACCTACAATAATGAATAATAATGAGAGCTAAAAGACATTCATTTCCTAGTCGAAAGCAAGCAATAATGCAAACATTACCAGATACTGCAGGCTCATTGTATATTAAAAGAGCGTCCTTGGCATATCCAGCCTGCACATTTTTCACATATCAAACGTATTCCAAAACTATGAAAATGACCTAATTTTTACCTTGCATAGAACACGTGCAAGATTTATCTTAATTGAAGTTTCTCTGAATGCATGCTCTCCAGCTTCTGATCCTGCCCTTATAGAGAGGGCAATTAGTGCAAGCTGGAAAGAAGCAACTGCAGATTGCAAGTCTTTACGAGATTCGCTGAATAGTCCCTTCAAGTTATGCATTTCATAATTCAGAGGAGACCTGGTAATGCCTTGGCCTAGTGCTGCATACACCTGTAAAATAAAATGTATTATAAAACTTGCCATTCAAGTATGCATTCCGTAATTTAAAGGAGACCGTGTAATGCCTTTCCATAAAAGAGGGAAGTTTTTCACTGTCTGGTAGAAATGCTAAAACCCGAAAAAATAACGCAAAAGTTAGGAATTAGAAAATAGGCTTGCTGCTGTCGCCTGCAGTGGTCTAGATAAAGATAATAGCATTTTTGAGTTCCAAAGACGAGAAAAAAAAATGGACGAACTATAATCTGAAATTGATCGTTGAGTAAAAATTAGGTTTCAGTGGTTAGATGTTCAGAAGACCATTTTCCACTCCTGCACATTTTTCACGTATCAAATGTGAAAAATGCTGGCTCGCTTATGGGCAAATGCGAAAGACAAGATGGCCTTCGAGATGAAATGAACCCTATGGTGACATATGTACCTCAGCAATATCTTATGGATAAATTGTCAAAGGCTTCTAGACACTGTATCTGTCGGATTAGGGTTAGCTCCCATCACCTACAGATTGAGTGTGGGCGCTGGAACCAGGTTCCTCGTGCGCAGCGACTATGCAGCATATGTGAATTGAACGAGGTGGAGACTGAACACCACTTCCTTATTACATGTCCAGCATATGAGGCAGTTCGACAAAGATACAGTATGACAGAAAGAAATATATACTCAGTGCTACAATGGCCATCGCAGAAACTTGCAAGATTTCTACAAGAGTTATTGCAAGTTCGGGAAGGCACATCTTAAGCACTCAAAAAGCAAACATTTACGTCACTTTATTTTTATTTGTTTTGGAGTTTTTCCATTCCGCTGTACTTTCTTTGTATCCTAGACCGTAGGGTCTCTACGAGATGTGAATAAACATTTTCATTTTCATTTTTCATAGGCCCATCTGGACAATCATAAATCCTTCATGCCCTGGAAGTAAAAGCCCCTACAGATATTTTACATGCATTCCAGAGGTTAATAAGAACGTTTTCTACTGATATGTGTTGGCTGCAATGGAACATAATGTGTCCATGTATATTTCCTATGATGACCTTACACTAGTTTTCAGATTATAAGGCATGCTGTTTCCATCTAAGACCGCAAGCAAAACCAGAAGAAGAGTTGTGAATCGTCAACAAGTTGTTTTGATGTTTAATTTACTTGGTTGAACGTTTGTGCATGAAGAACAAACCTGAGAAGATTTCAACTGATTTATCTGTGCTCCAAGATACGCAAGCCCCAGTTGCCATTCTGGTAACTGCAAAGCATTGAACATGATAGAACACATAAGTTATAAAAGAGCATCATTACATTAACCAAATTCAACAAAGATCACTTACTGGACACAGTTGCACAGCATATAAGCAACTAGCAAACGCTTCTTGCATATCATGCTTACTGCATGAAAACAACAGAATATAAGACGTAATCAACTATCCTATTAGATAAATTTTTATATGCTTGCAACTGATTACGCCTGACCTAAATCCCGATAATATTATTTAAAGTGATGATTACATTGCCTCCATTATGAAAGCTGGCAGCATTTGTATGGACACAAGTACAAGTGCAAAAACATATGGATTTCTAAGATATGCATGAATGCCCTACTTACCTTCCGTTAGAACTCTGGATGAGCGACATGCCTATCCATGGTAGTGGTGAATGTGGATTGGCAGTACGTGCCCTGTCATATGAGTGTTTTGCTAAATCTATTTGGCCATTCTTCAGATACAACTGCTCATATAACAAAAAAACAACAGAAAATCTCATATCAAATCTGCATCACCATTGAAATTAATAGCACGTGTTTCCTAACATTATGAAGTTGGATACCTGACCAAGACATGCCCAAGAAAGTGCATGATTGCTGTCGAGCCGTAATGCCTGAATAAGAGCATGTTGTTGCAACCCTTTGTGCTGTGCTACGATACCTAATGTTGCCCAAACATCTGGATTCGTCCCATCCAATCTCAATCCTCCATATACCAAAACTTCTGCTACTGATCTGTATGCCAGGTTTATTGATATTGTGTAAAGATACGCTAACTCAGACAACAAAAGCTAATTTACCGGTTTGAGTAGATAGAAGACCCTTTCCCACTGATCAAAAATGAAAGGTGAGTTGCTATTCCAAGGTCTGTATGTAGACTTGCTTGATTAGGAAGAAGATGCAAGGCATGCTGATAAGCACGTATTGCATGTCTTCCGGCAGAGACACGCTCCTCATGCCAATCTTTGATAGCAATCCTCAAATTATCCAAGCATGTTTCTCCACCAGTAAAAGGTAGTGCTTGGGCATATGCAACCTGCATGCGGCCCACTTCATTGTGCATTTGATTGAGAATATAAATTTCTACAACTCTCATGAAGCTCATGGACACAGCCGATTACCTATCAAGGACCAATAATATGAAAACGGAGCAGAATGTCATAACTGGAATGATACAAAATAAATTGTAAATAATTTGTTACAGACAAAGGGGGCACATGGGCTGATAAACAGCCAAATAGAGCTGCTAAATACTAGGCTGCTTTCATGCCTTGGGTTCTCATGTTTTACTTCATCACTTTACCAAACTATATGAAGGTAGTAAATGATTGCTTTATTGATACTGGTTCCCCATTACTCACTTGGACACATAAATAACTGTACCTTTATGTCACCTAATAATTTCCAAACTGCTGCCATGTTCCCATGCAAGGCGATAATTTTGGATCCAACATCAGATGCCTCCTGCCAAATATTTACATGCCACAATGTTAAACAGTCTGTACTGGTCCCTTTAGCTTAACATAAAGTTAGGCACCTTCAAAAGACTGGAACTCCATGCAAATGCACCTTGCGTAAAACACTCCCGAGCATGACCCAGAAGAGATGATGCAAGCCCATATTGTGCCACTACGTAACCGGGTGACTTTGCAAGTGCTTCACGGAACATAGACGTTGCCTACAGCATACTCGCATTAGGAGATCTGTATGAGAAGATACAGAAGAAAAAAGATATGAAACCTGGCAAAATGATGACAGGGAAAGGAGAATAATTCCACTTTGCAGAAGTGCAAATATCGTGTCTTTCTTCTCAAGATCCAGCACTCGCCCATATGCCTACATATATTGTTAAATCAAACTAATGAACTAACAAGGTTACAAGGTTACTTAGATCATGTCAATTTGTGTTCACTTGCCTTGAGTGCAGCAGTGAACATTCCAAGTCTCTGATATGCTAAAGCAAGTGCCTGAGATCAAGAAGCATCCGGATTGTGGTTTTTCCATCAACAAAAACCATAAACCAAATGTGGATTCCAAGTTTCTTACCTCCCACAATTTAGCATCAGAAGGATAACCTCTAAGGGCATGCTGTATGCTTTTCACAGCATCTTGCCATTCTTTACAAACTGTCTGATAACAACTTTTCACAAATTAGAGCCAGAACCCCATGAAAACAAAGAGCAAAGCATTCCAATTTCCAATGTTATTACCTGCATAAAACCAAGGCGGCGCCATGCCCAGAATGCACGAGGAGACTTCTGAGCAGCTTCTTGACAAATGCTAGTTTCCAAAGCTTCTTGACCTTCAGAATCCAGCATATCGCATAACCTCTCCTAAAACGGAATTAAACATGTACGTTTAAATTCCAAAACAAAGTACCATTTTTCAATTCCATTGCAGTTCTATAATGCAGGTCAAAAGGAAAGTGGCAAACAATACCCCAGCAATTTCATTATCAGAATCCAAAGCAAACGCTTTTTGGTAGCATCGAGCAGCTCGGCGAGTGTCTTTACAGGCCTCTCTGTAATAGTCCCCAAGGCAAACAAAGACTTCAACCCTCGTTGGGTCAAGTCTGGCACTCTCAATGAACTGGGATAACGCTTTTTCCTTAACTCCAGCTTCCCAATACAATTTCCCCTACAGCATTGTTACCATATGTAAGGCTCCTGGCAAAGACTACAGAAAACAGAGACATAAAGTCGAGCTTACCAAGCAAAAATGTAAATGCGCATCCTCAGAGGCCATGGATGCAGCGGCGTCTAATGCAGTGACCGCGCCTTGAGTATTTCCGCTCTCTAGGTCGGAGCGAGCTTTCTGGTAAAGGTCTTGGGTCGGGCACTGTAAATCCGCCATAGCCATAGGCACGGCCAAGTCCGGCACCACTGTTGGGCTTTATATATGATACTGTTTGAATCTAGGAAGGAAAGTGATATCGACTTTTAGATTGCCCTGTTTTTCGCACTTTTTGCACTATGAAGCTATTTATCCATGTTGTAACCAAGTGGGAATTTTCATCACGTGGATGGATGACGTTTTAACCTTCAGACTATACGTACGGCCATGGAAATTAAAAAAATTCCTGTCCGTTAGGAGAGGGATAATAACACCATGAAACGAGGGTGTTATGGGCCCTCAAGCGTGTTACTGGTGGGTAACACCACTGCAACCAACGGCTGAAATTCAATCTTAGCTATAAAACTTGAGGGCCAGTTTGTTAAGGAAGCAAAGGGTGAGGATAATATTACCTTGGTTTGGGTGATCCCGGAGGTGTTAATTCCGGCCTCCGGATCACCCCCAATTTCCGACGGAATCCGTTCGGGGGGCCTCCGTTTTGCCGTACTGACACATGTCAGCCCGCCTGCACGAATCTCGGTCGTCCATCACTTCGCAGCATCTTGGCCGTCCGCCGACCTTCCGTCCTCCGGTATCACCACTAAAAATGTTGGTGATTCCGGCGAGCAGGAGCACCAAGGGGGTCTGATAACGGGGAAGATATCAGCCCCCCCAAGAGATCCCGCGGTCCGGGATCACGTCCATTGTGGGTTAAATAAAAATTAATGTTGGTGATTCCGGAGAACAGGATCTCGAGGGGGGCTGATAACGGGAAAGTTATCAGTCTGCCGATG
>JAANSK020093797.1:0-16219 GCA_011763485.2 Isoetes engelmannii | reverse complement strand
TGGATTGGTAATCCTTCCATGGTATGTGTTTTAGTTTTTCGCACAACAATCACGTCACGTCTTTCCTTTCTCAGGACGCGTAAACTAATGAAGTTCATCAAGTATAACTAAATTTCGTCCCATTTCTATGCCAGGGAACTGGACTGACAGAGAATGGGTACATCGAATATTGGAGAAAAGTGTATTTTATTTTCTTGCTCAATCAGTTTGCTACTTCTAGCTAGTGGGCAACCTATCTTCACGAGAAATGGTATTTTGTAGTTCTAGTTTGTATGTCAACGGATATTTCCTGCAACACATTAGCAACCAAACACCATAAATCTTTTTACATCATTGTACTCTGTATAGCTTATTATAACCTGAATTTCTGCCAAATAGGATTGGACACGCCAAAAGTGCATCAGTATGTTTATGACCCGATGCTTGCCAGAACACTAGCGGAGTATGCTGCAGTGGTATGCTGATTATGTTTTATATGTTGATGATGCTTTAGATTTTTTATGTACAAGGAAGAATTGGTTTGATCTTGAAATTGTATACTTCCAAAAGAATCAGTTAGTGATAATGTTCTTTCCTGACATGGATATGCAGCTTTTTAACTAAACGGCTTATGATCAAAAGCCATAAAGAGATACAGAATAAAGGAAGAAGCTTTGATAATGCACTTTTAAGATGTTTCATTTTTTCTGTTGCAGAAGGAGCCTGCCAATGCAATCACTTTCAGTTGCAGTATGAAAGCTGGTGGGAATATAACATCTATTAACAAGGGGCGCCACATACATATATACATCCTTCAAAGTGGACTTGAAGGAGATCTCCTCGTTGCCAACTCTTTGATCGACATGTATGTCAAATGTACCTCACCTACAGAGGCTCGAACAGTCTTTGATAAGTTATATCATCGGGATATTGTATCTTGGAATGCCTTAATAACAGGATTTGCGGAAAACGGGTTGGGTATGGAAACATCAGAATGCTTTGAACAGATGCAAGATCATGGCTTATCTCCAGATGCCATCACATTCATTGGCAGCTTGAAAGCTTGTGCTAGCATTAAAGCCATAGATAAAGGCCGAGAGATACATATGGAAATTTTCCAACAAGGATTTGAGAAAGATCTCTTTATTGGTAATGCGTTGGTTGACATGTATGCTAATATTGGTTTACTCAAAGAGGCACAAGATGTTTTTTACAAGCTGGCAGTCAGAGATATAGTGTCATGGAATACATTAAGATCTGGATTTACTGAAAATGGCCATGGTGAGGAAGCACTGAATTGTTTTAAACAAATGCAACTAAGTGGTATATCTCCAAATGATGTTACATTCCTTTGCATCTTAAAAGCATGTGGCAGCATAGGTTACATAGACAGAGGTAGAGAAATAGGTATTAAAGTTGGACAGAAGAGCTCTCTTTTAATTAGCTTGGGGGAGTGGCCAATATGATTATGCAATGGGCGAAATCATATAGAGCTAGTATATATATCATGGTTGGGAACAAAAGGCAAAGGCAAAGGCAAAAAAGAAAAGGGTTTGATAAATAAGGATAAACTCGCAGAGACTTTTATAAACAGAACCTAAACTTTGGGGGACCGGAGCTCAGATTTGGACGAGTTTTACTTTTCTGGAATGGGCTCGGAGTCTAGTTTCCGAATTAGGGCGGAGCTTCTGCTGATTCATCAGTATGAGGGAGAAATGGCGAAAAGAGTGACAGGGGTCAAGGAGGACTGCTAGCTCGAGAGAGGAGCTGCAAGCGGATGTTGTTTGCCAGATGTGCCTTATTGTCTTTATGTTCCAGCCTGAATATTATTAGCTGAGTGGCCCGGTTGGGTGGAGAGCTCTTTTATATAAAACTTTGGCTACTAATTTGTGAAAAGTTCTTATGTTTGTTCAGATATTCAGCTAAGATTTAAAAAATGTTTCTTTCTTTCTTTCTTTCTTATGGAATTTGTGCTTATTAAGTGGTGCTTATCTTCTCTTCATCGTGTTTGATGTTTGGTTTTCCAAGCGTTTTTTATTTTCTGGAAAAGTTATCCACAATTGAATGACCCCAGGCCCTCTCAATAACTTTTGCAGCAGTAAAGAGATGATGCGAGTTCCAGAGGCAGCAATATCATTTAGAGAAGAGAGTTACACAAATTAATGCATTCAATAATTTCTTGGTCTATCATCTCTTTTGCACATGTTATAGTTGCTAACGTCGATTTATATTCATTGACGATGCAGTGGTAACGTCCATTTATATTCATTGATGATGCAGTGGTTTTATTTGAAGCTCATAAAATACATTGGTGTCTCTACTTACGTCAAGGAATGTAAGGCTGCTTCTACTTTTCAAGGTGCTTCTATAGGGGCTGCTTTAGTACCAGGATTGTGGTCCCACAGTTGACTTTATTGGAAGGCCCGTATTAAAAATACATACTGATCTATTTGCAGCATGTGCTAAAGCTCAAAACTCCTTATCTAGAATGATGTCAACAGTCACATGTCTTGGAGCAACTGCTCAAAACTCCTTATCTAGAAAGATGTCAATAGTCACATATCTTGGAGCAACTGATATAAAAATTGGCCTTTCATGTATTAGGTATCATTGAGCATCATGTTGTGGAGTTTGGTGCGATAAACATTAGCAAGTTGGTGATCAACAATCCTAAAGTAAATGCAAGCTACATTTAGTCAGCACAAGGAGGTTATCTGATGCCCATTTGACATATTTGATTTATCTGGTGAGGTGGGCAGACTCAGCTACAATATCTGAACTTTTATGTATTTATTTCGATTATACAAATTTGATCTCTTGCAAGTCTCTGATAGGGACTGAGGCAATCCTGCAGGGAACCTTACTTTCAACATGGTGAAATAGCACAAGATGTCTTTAATATGTTAAGAATTTTTCTTCTTGCTTCCCAGGTCTTCTATTTTGTTATTGTTTTCGAAAGAAGCCACAAGCTTACATGCTAGAACTTTATTATGATATTGTTGTGGTCCTGGTACTTCTAAAGCGAATTATGGCCAATGATGATGAATACAATGAAAGACCAATTTTATGGTTCAGACTCGAGTATAATTGCGGTATGTTGCATGTTTCTTAAGTGATGTCTTTACAAGACGTACACGTGCACTACATTTATTCTATGTGGATCCAAGTACATTGCTTTGAGTATTCCAATGGAAAAGTCCCACATGATGAATTATTTAAGACATATATTGAGTGTCCTGTTTTAACTTCTGACTTGAGTCAAACATTTTACATGTTTGAATATTGTACCACCTAATTATTTTGTTCTCACATTCACACTCACCACAAATTAAAGATCTTTCAAAGCATGTACAAAAACCAACCAACAATTGTTGTGGTTGTAGGGTCTCCTAATGCAATTGGATGTTAGTTCCATGAATCATTAAATTCAACCCTTTGTGTTTGATATTACAAATTTTATGTTGTCGCCCTATCAATCTTCATGAACAGCTCCAGTTCTTTCATGATCAAGCTCATGGATAATTTAATGCAACCCTTCATGTGATCAATATCACAAATTTGACGACGTCGCCCTATCAATTTTCATGAACAACTCCACTCCTTTCATGATTCAAGTTAACATGCAACTATTAATGTAGTATAATTTCTCACTATACCCTAAGTTACTTGATATTGTTTAATTCACGAGTCACGTCTTCTTCGCAAAATTGTTAGCATAAAGAAAGGCCACCCTCTCTAGACAAGTTTGACAAACTTGACAACAAGAAAAATATTTGAGATGGCTTACTTCAACTCTCACATGCATATGTTTATCGCTGCTACTCTTTTCCTGTGGTGTGCAACCCCGTGAGGTAAATTTGAAGGAGGAATGATTGGCAAGTTGTTGAGGTCTACATCAGCAAGGACCCGTGCCTCGACAATAAACAAATCCAAGGGCCAAACAATGCAGAAGATACCAATTCGGGCCGTTATTTAAAGACCCATCATCCATGCCTCAAGCAGGCTCCAATACAATTTCAAAGCTCACAAGGAACGTAGTTTACGGAGGTAAACGTAAGATCTTCGATCAATATTCAAGGCTTCTCATGTTTCTTTGGCCATTATTGACCTAATTGATATAGATCATGGAGCATGATACACCCTTTGGACATCGGGAACTTGGAAATCCTAAGCCAGGTTGGCAATTATGAGCATACCCAGTTTCTATTAAATATCAAATAGTATGTCAGCATCACAAATGAGTTTTACATCAAGTCGATATATGTTCCTAGAGTTCTTTATAATATGTTCTTCGTGATGGGGATCTATTGAGGCTTATGAATATAAACTCTATAGTTTTAGGTTGCACCAAAAATATTTTGTATTTTTGTGTAGACCAAATATATGTGTTTAAGATTTTGTTATAAGGCAATTTATCGATATACCTGGCAATTGTTGAACCAAGGACTAAACATGTTTTGTATGAGTACTTTACATTCTATTCACAAATTAAATGTAATATTTGTTCTCTATCTCTAACATTCTATTGCACCTGCACATATATTTTTATAAATAAAATATGCATGTCAACGACTAATGCCCGGCATCGCCGGGCACACGTTTCTAGTCATACCTATACACCTATCATACTTATACCTATCACCTATGATACCTATAGACCTATACACCTATCATACCTATACAACATTCTATTTTGGATTCTTGCAAATTTTCAGACAAACTTTCTATTTTCAGACTGAGATGCCTAGCCATGAGCATCTACAACATTCTAGAACCTTCCAAAACATTCTATTTTGGCTTTTCCCAAAATTTCAGAAAAAATTTCTATTTTTAGACTGAGGTGCTTACCCATGAGCATCTCGAACATTCTAGAACCTTCCAAAACATTCTATTTTAGCTTTTTTCAAAGTTTCAGAAAAACTTTCTATTTTTAGATTGAGGCGCTTACCCATAAGCACCTAGAACTTTCTATTTTTAGGTTTGAGGTGCTTAGCCATGAGCATCTGGAATTTTCTAGGACATTCAAGACCTATCTAGAGCTTTATAAAGCATCCTATTTGATTAGGCTTACCCTTAACTATATTTGAGCCATTAGTTTTTTTAAACAAACCATTGCTTGGTCTAGTGATTAGGATGGGGGCTAGAGGGCCATGGACCAAGGTTCGAATCCATCTCAAAACCCAAAAATTTTCAAACAAAGGGGTTTTCCCCTCCCATCAAGATGAACGACTTGGATTGCGCCACGTGGCACCTTCCTGGCCGATGATAGAGAGGACACTACATACACACGGACACTATTTCTTTATAGTAGAGGAGGATGACGCTTCTTTATAGTAGAGGAGGATGACGCTTCTTTTGTTCCTGCATGGATCATGTGCTAAAGAGGATGACGCTTCTTTTGTTCCTGCATGGATCATGTGCTAGATCAGATGATGGGCATAAAAGACACAAAGGAAAAGAAATACTTTTTACAAATAAGAACCTCAAGAAAAGCTAAAACAGAATGGATCGTCATTGCATTCTAAAACCTTAAGTATGAAATCTCAGCGTTGCTCCTGTTTGCAGGAAATGTTGGCGCTCCTGCATTCTGCAAGATCAACCAGAATGAAAATGGATGAAAAGCATGAGAAATCGTCCTTGCATAAAGGCCGTTCTAAGGTTAATGAAAAATATCTTGCTTACGTCTTTGATTCTTCCATGCAAATAAATGCTATGGATAGGGATACCAAACTTGAGAGTTTGCTTGATAAATATAGGGATGTGTTCCTAGACGAGCTCTCAGAGGGAGTACCATTAAGAGAAATCTCTCATGAGATAGAATTAGAACCTGAAACTAAGCCAATGGCCAGGGCACTATATAGACTTAGTCCCTTGGAGCAAGAAGAGGTCAAGAAACAAATTCAAGACCTACTCCAAAACAGTTTTATAAAGCCTAGTAACTCACCATTTGGTGCACCGGTTATCCTTGTAAAGAAAAAGGATGGAACCATGCGCATGTGTATTGACTATAGGAGCTTTGCCCAAATATGTTTGGATGATATTCGATCTACTCAAGGAGTGGAGAAGAGCACTTGGAACATTTGAAAAAAGTGTTGTTATTGCTCCAGGAGTGCAAGCTTTTTGCCAAAATGTCAAAGTGCAAATTTTGAAAGCAGCAAGTGGCATATCTTGGACATTGCATATCTTGGACGTATCATCTCGGATAAGGGATTGGCCTCGGATCCAGACAAGGTACATGCCATAAGGGAATGGCCGTGACTAGTAGATGTACCAGATGCGAGAAGCTTTCTAGACTTAGCCACTTATTATAGGAAAATTGTTCCTAAATTTTCAAAGGTAGTTGCACCCCTTACGGATTTGCATAAAAAGGAACAACAATTCTAATGGGGGAAAGAGCAAAAGAGAACGTTTGAACGAATTAAAGTTTTACTTAGTGAATTAATTTTGAAAATTTTGGATTTAAATTTGCCATTTGAACGAATTAAAGTTTTACTTTCAAGTGAATTAATTTTGAAAACTTTGGATTTAAATTTGCCATTTGAGGTTTATACGGATGCATGTGAACAAGCTCTAGAAGCAGTAATTATGCAACAAGAGCATGTGGTGGCTTATGAAAGCCGAAACTTAAATCCGGTGGAAAAAAACTATGCCACTTATGAACAAGCTGAGTATATATGGGAGAACATGGCCAATGAAGACCTGAGCCAGATGCCCCCCCAAATTAGGTTAGGGGTATGGTTTTTGTAATGGTGGTGCTATTTTTGGGGAAATGGGGTTTTTTTTTTTGTTTTATGGTGGATTTTTCCCAAGGCATAAATTTGGAAGTTTTTTTTGTGCACATGCGTTTCTTTTTTTGGTCTCGACGTGGCTGAGTGCAGGTCAGTAAGGAACAGCAGCTTGGGCGTGGGCGGCCTGGTGGGGCTTGGCAAGGCTACTGCTGCAGATTTCGGCCAGATTTTGGTGGGTTTGCCTAGCTTCGGCAAGGCTACTGCTTTAGATTTGGATGTTTTCTTTATCCAGATTTCTTCTCTTTTGCAGAGATGTTTTCTTTGGATTCCAGGGTTTCGGGTGTGAAGAAGGCTACCATCTGCATTCTTGTTTTTAATTTTTCCATCTCCTTTGAATGATAGATTTTGGTTGCAGGTTGAGAATGGGGTATGCAGAATAGCTCTGGTACAACGCTTGCATTGTAGCCTCCGCTGCAGAGCGTGGGGCATGGATTTGTGGGTTCAAATCCCACGAACATGTTTTTGCAGGACTTGTATTTTCTGTTTGCATTGTTTTCCAAGTTCTTCCTTATTTCCAATCGATTATATTTTCCACATCTTCTCTCTGTCTCTTGAATGACGAATCTCGGCTGCAGTTCAAGAAGACGGCATGTAGATTTCTGTGGGAATGGAGTTCAAGAACAGGGCATGTAGATTTCTGTGGCTATGGCTATAGCTGTGCTGGGTTTCGTCCTCCTATGTCTGGGCAAAGCCCTATGGTTGATTCAGCTTTTCGCTGTATTTGGTAACCTTAGGGGAGCATCTCAAAATAGGGGGGCTGATGTGTAAAATCGTGGGCTCTTGATTTGGTATAATGCTTGGTATATGCCAGGATCCAATGATCCAAAAAAAACTTAGACAAACACCCATATAGTGATACACCCATATAGTACAAAGAAGACCTGATCCAAAAAAGAATAGGAGCCAAAACAGGCATCCCTTTCCTCTTAGTTCTTTTCTATATAGGAAGAGAACCATACCATACTCAGACATTCAAACTTCAAAGAACAATCGGTACACGTTATGTCCGACTTAAAAGTCACTAGTAATGCAGATTTTTAACATCCGTCATAATCTATTTTCATTCAAATTTCTGCACAAACATTATGTGACTTTTCAACGAGCAATCAACAAGGGTATCCAACGAGCACAGTTAGTAGATTTTAAAAGCTCAGATGAAGATATTGAGCCTAAGATATGCAGGCTTTCTATATCCGCTTCAGTAGCAGCAAGAACGCTAGCGTTTCAGGACAGTGTGGATCACTAAAGCAGGGATTGGCACATCTTTTCAGGCTGCAAATGGAGAGCGATGCTGCTACTTATGCATCCCTTCTAAGGCAGTGTATCAAAGAAAAGGCTTTCGTATTGGATAAGTGCGTTCATGCTGCTGTTATTAGAATTGGATTTGAGCAAGAGAGAATAATGGGTAATCTACTTCTTGAGATGTATTGTAAATGTGGGTCTGTGATGGAAGCACATAAGGTTTTTGACAGCCTGCACCATAAATGTGTACTCTTGGACTATCATGAATATGTCTTATGTGTAGCTTGATAACAAAAGCACTGCAGTAGATTTCATCAATGAAATGCAGATAGCAGGTTTGGAACCCAATATTATATCCTGGAATGCCATGATTGGCGCTTATGCACATTATGGGCATTTAGCTGAGGCATTTCAGTTATGAAAAAAAATGCAAAGAGAAGGCATTAATGCCAAACAAAATCACCTTTGTCACTTAACCTCAATGCATCTTCAACTCAAGTGGCTTCCACAAGGTAAGCTCATTCATGCCAGCATTGTCTTGCATCACTTTGCAACTAATGTTGTTGTAGGAACTGCACTTGTCATTATGTATAGCAAGGTTGGTATTCTACAAGATGCATGGGAAACGTTTACTAAGATAATTATTTGGAATGTGGTTGCTTGGACTACTGTAATTGCAGTGTTTATCCAGCATGGTTATTCAAAGATAGCTTTTCAACTATTTCGACAGATGCTGCAAGAGGATTAAATCCTGATAATTTCACTTTCAGCGCTGTCCTTGGTGCATGTTCTGAAAGGTCACACCTTGCAAAAGGGAAGCTTATACATGCATGCATCCTCCATATGAGGGCTTTTCCACATGTTGTTGTCTGAACTGCCCTTCTCAATATGTATGGAAAATGTGCATGCATTGAGGATTCTTGGAGCATTTTCCAAGCCATGGAAGAGAGAAACCTGGTTTCATGGAATGCCATGGTTGCAATATATGCCAAAGAAGGATATGCAAAACAGGCACTGCAGCTTGTCTATGGCATGCTTAGAGAAGGACAAAAACCCAACAAAATTACCTACGTCAGTATTGTGTTGAATCTTGTTCCAGCTTGACAGATTTAAAAGAGGGCAAGCTGCTACATGTGTACATAGTTGTCAGTGGACATGAGCTAAAATGCTATTATTGATAATGCCCTTATTAACATGTATACTAGATGTGGGAGCATGGCGAATGCATCGAAAGCTTTGAACATGATGAATGAGCGCACTTTAGTTCCACGGACAACTATAATTGCAGCGTTTGGGCATTTTGGTGGTAGTGAAGCAGCTCTTTCAATCTTTTCGTCAATGCAAAATGAAGCTGTGAAGGCCAATGATCTTACCCTTGTTAATGTATTGTCTGCGTCTAGTCATGGGGACCTGTTCACTAAGCGATTTAATTATTTTGTTTCTGTCCAAGAAATGTATGACATTACTCCAACGATAGAGTTATGGGTGTGTAATAGATTTACTGGGACGTGCAGGGGAACTAGCTGAGGCCTTTGACCTTATTGAAAGCTTGCCCCTTCAAGCTATACCTATGTTGTGGATGACCTTTCTTGGGGCTGGCGCTGTTTATGGTGGGTGATCTTGAGCAACACTGGTGTTGTTAAATGTGTATACTGCTGGACAAACCATCTGCTAGCTTCATCTTGGGCTAACAATGTTTGTCTGGCTGGAGAGAAGGCATCATACCCAAGGAGCGAACGATACCGTATGGCCTCATTAGTCTAACCTGAATAATCCTGCAGGTATGTATTTTCCATGGTGGCTTGGTATGTTGGTTATTTCTGCAGAATCAATTTATCATAGGCAGTGCTAACTTTCCTTATATGAGTTAGAAAGTCAAAATATGCAACTAGGAGATTTACCATATAGATACATTATTCTGATTCTTAGTTAAACATCTGAATTCTTCTACCTTTTATAACATTGGTGCAGCTATTCTTGGAGCATTGCTGCCAAATTTGATCCACTGAAATTGGTGCTGTTGTCCTGCTTTTCCTTAATACGAGATTACGATGTTTCATCGGCAGCTCAAGGTGCATCCTGCATATGTTTGGCCAAGTGCATGTCTTTGAGTAGAAAGAAAGAGATGAAGCTTTTAGGCTTTTCTGTAATCTGTTCTGATATTCCAGTTTTCAACGGAAAGATTAATTCCACTATATAATGTTCCCATATCATAGAACAGAAAACAAAAGCATGCCTTATGGTAAGGGAATATTTCCTCATAATCTTTTTAGTAGGCATGAGTTTTCTTCTGTATTGCAAGATCAAATTGAGGAATTATCATCTAGTTCCTGTAGCTGTCAGAATCAACTTGTATTTATTCTGCAGTAGATATCCCTTTGTTTCAGTTTAAACTAGAAAATCTATGGACAGGTCTCTACCTTAGATTACTAATTGCTCTGTCCCTGGTTTTTAAGTACTTAACTTCCAGCTTTGCATCTGCATCGTCTACTTTTCAGCAGGGTGGTCACCAGACTTTGTGAATACTGCAAGGCATCTTTGCCAGCATTTTCTTTGTTTCTGGATGATTGCTTGAGTGAAAAGGTATTTTCAGTAATTAGCATCTTCCTGCTACAAACACCAGCGTAGATATTTGATAAAACATCATAGTAATTATATTAAACCATAACCTTCCGAAGATAAGTGGTAGATTTCACAGCTCCTATCAGCGGTCAATATAAACTTGTTGATAGAAAAGACAGTATAAAGCAGAGGTGATAAGTAATAAACTTCACAATTCTGATAAAGGTTCTCAGTAAAAAATCTTCAAATTGATTATTACAATACAAAACACTCTGAAACTTCAACAGAAATCTATATATTATGTTTGTAAAGAATACATCATATATCTCTTTCAACAAATATCAAACAAATATACTAAGTTGGTCCATCAGATCATTAAAAGTCTAGAGATGAACAGAATTGTGAATCTGCCTGATCATCTGAAAACAAGACCTCAAGAAATATGAATCGAAATTTGCTTGATCATCTGAAAACATTGCCTGATCATCTGAAAACAAAACTAAGCAGGCAACAACGCTTTCCACTTCTCAGGTTGAAAGGCACATGAAAGTTTTCTGTGTCCTTTTTCAGGATCAAGCTTTCGTGTTCCTGCTGTGCAGAAGAAATCAATCCACATGCCTGGAGCATGCCTGCGAAAATGGCAACTTTGATTCTTCCTCTTCTGGGGGGAAACTTACATGTGTTTCTGTTTTTCTTCAGAATACTTGGGCGAGACATTTTCCCAATGCCACGATAATCCGTCATGGAAAGCTCTTACTTAATCAAGGAGAAGAGCCTCCGTAGACGCCGACAACCAGCTAAATTGAAGAATGAACAACAGTGGTTACCGGATTCCTGAAAAATTCACGCGGAATTTCTTAGTTTAGCATATTCTGAATTCCCCAACTTGCAGATAGATGCTTGGAGAAATGAAAATTCACTCGGGAGAAGTCAATGCTTTGACTTGCAGAATTCTTTGACATGCCCAATGTTTATTGCAATTTGGGAAAACTACCATTAATGCCCCTAAAATCTTTTCAAATTACCAAGTGCAATGTTTATTGCAATTTGGGAAAACTACCAAAATGCCCCTAACATCTTTTCAAATTATCAAATTGCCCTTTAAGAAAATGGGGTGTTTTGCTAAAACAACAATAATTTCTTAATGACTTCTCAAAAAGAAAATGCCCTTTAGGAAGCTTATAAATGAGAAGAAACTCTTTCCAACAATGGTAAAATTATTCAAAGCGGAGTTGGAATTTGCAAGTTACAATGTTTTTTTATTAGTAGAGTGAGTGATCGGACTCGTTGCCATAGACCGTCTTATGACCGCCCGAGGAGAAATTTCAGAAATTTGAACTCCACAAAAGAGCATAACTTGTGCATTCAAACTCTCGATTTAGATGAAATTAACTTCATTGGATAGATCATGTTCTAATTACAATGTTTGTGAAGACGACTTTCGAATTTGATGAGCCATATGACTTATATTAAGCATTAACCAAAATGTCCTTCGTTTGAGAGGCATTTTGGCAAAATTTCAAAAGATTTTAAGGGCATTTTGGTAGTTTTCCCACCTCAAATAATATCCTGCTCAGGATCCATTGCATAATATTTTCTATTGTTCATACGTTCTGATTGGGTTGCCTAGAATGAGGGCTTGTGGATAGTACCGTGTAACATCTCTACCTTCATCTATACGTGAGCAGTACCATAATATCTTCTACCTTCATATCACGAATGGTTCAAACTGGCAATTGTATATGTGGCAACGAGAGCTGTTGGATGGGCATATTCACGAGTTATGTGTTGATTTGGACCATAGATAGCGATCCCCATTTGTGGGGTATGCTCATACAAGTTTTGGTACACTGTATAGCGAGACTTGCGGAATACCATAAGGTTTGATGCGATTTAATGGTGTTGATTTCGTACATGTATTATATTATTTTAGGGAGTATGAAAGAGGCTCCCGCTGGCCGACATCAACCCCATATGAATATGCACCCAAACTAAAGGGGAGTTTAGGGGGAATTTGATTAGAAGTGTTGGATATAATGGTTTGTATTAAATAAAAAAAAATTTGATCTCTTCCGGGCCGTGGGAAATGTTAGCAATTTGTTAGAGAATTTGTTATGAATGCTCTTTTTAAACAAGGGGATATACTCCGCATTACTTCCACCAAATGGGCATAAGGTTGTAGTTGCATGATGAAAGTGCATTTAATAACTTATTTCAACAACAAATAATTTAGAAAGGGAATCCTCCTTTAAACAAATAATTTGTCTCTATTTGACCATGCATAAGAAACATGAGGAACAATATCAACTGGAAAATTGCATGCAACACAACAATTCACATGTAAAAATCATCATGAGGACCATGTACGCGTGTGCAACAAGCAGCTTTCTAGTTTTATACACAACATTAGTAGACTTACAAAAACTTCATGTTCGTCAGAACATGAAGACATCCTAGAAGTCATTTCAAGTTATAAAACATCCAGTTTATATTTTATTTCTTTGAGCAAAGGCTGCTCATATGAGCCAACAAATACTCATTGTTAACCATCAGATACGACGAAAAGAAGATTGCATACAATGAAGAATATTCTGACCTGTTATTTTTTATCAACCAGAATACTTTGAACGAAGAGTAAAAGTGGAAAGGGCATTCAGAAAGATTGGAAACTTATAAAAATGCAGAATATTTTGTTGGAAAGGACAATACTTTGATGGCAAACCTAGAGGAGCCAGAAACGTCTGCAGAGCCCCACGGCACAAACTCACCCGAGAGGGAACATCAAGAGGATGGACCACTAGCTCTCATACATCTTACACAAGAGCAAATCCACGAAATACAGATGTACTTCGGGAATACAAATGTAAGCTAGTGATGACATTGATGACTCCTAGCTAGCACTGAGTGGAGATCGCCATTGAATTCTATATTTGTAATATTATGCACATATTGAATTTCAATAAAAACACATTCACTTCAATTCTTTCCCTTCTTTCCCTTTTTCTTTTTGTCCATGTACAATTGTGTCGGATAGAAAAAGTTGAGTGCGACAAGGCACTTGGATTTATGCACAGCCATCCAAAGGACGCTTCACGGTTTTTCCCTCAAACGGGATGTTGGATTTTTTGGAACTTGTTCGAAGCAGGGCCATTGAACAGAGGATCCAACGGCCCGATAGGCTGTGCAAAAGTCCAAGTGTCTTGGCTTTTGGGCATTGACGGTCTTCGGAATGGCGATTCGACTTCAACATGTTGTCCAGAATGGCGACATTAGCCTAGTGATCATGTTACACGGTCAATTTCTGCAACAAAAAAAACACGAATACCCCGCATGGCAGTATTCTGCAGCCACCTCCTAGGCCAATTGACTACAATAGTGTTGGATATGAGGTACTTTGAAGCTTCTTGGAGATGGGGTGGTCTTCTGCCCGCGAAACTTGGTCCCCTGGCTAATGTCGACATTTTGAGTCCATTGGAATAGACGGTTCGCGATGCTGAGGTGGGGGAGTTGCCCATCCGTCGTCGGGGCCTTAGGGAGAGGACGTTCGGGGCAAGCTATTTCTGAATGGTTTTAAGGTCCCATCTTCTGGCGTCAACATCCTCCCTCTATGGGAGGACACGGTGCAAGGTTCTAGACGGATTCGACAAGGGCAAGGGTGGCAGGACACCCACCCCCTCCATGTTCGGGTTGTCTACTGATGGGCGGCACCCTTCCCAGTTCGAACAAGGCCAGGACTTTGCGTGGATGCCTCAAAGGAGGGTAGAGGTTATACCCCAAGGGACGGGCACCAAAAAAGTTCCTGAGGCAGTCTTTCCTGCCATCCCTCCTCCGGGGGAGGCCATATGCGAATGCCCACCCTCTCGGAGCTCAGTTCACCTACCAGCCGTTGAATCCTCTGTCCAATGGCCCTGCTTCGAGCAGGTTACAAAAAATCCAAGATCTGACTGGGAGAGCTTGTAAGACCGCGAAGCGCCCCTTGGACGGCTGTGCAAAAATCCAAGTATCTTGTCGTTCGTGCAGTGAGGGGTCTCCGGAATGGCTTGAAGAGTTTCTAAAGTCCTGAGACAAGTGATTTGGCGAATGTGGAAAGGGACTGAAACTGGGTATATCTCGAGAAATCACGATGAATATAACCTTTCTAGATATTGGTTAAAAAACTTCTGAGTAAATGGAGAGAAGCTGACAACATCATTACCAATAAGACAGAATGGGGATTCAAACACGTGACAAAAATTTGTGATATCTTGCTCTAGAGTGCCACACTTCTGCGTAATAACCACGGGTCGTCGAAATTGCATAAGTGAGATGAAGATGTCAATGCAATGTTTTTGCCCACAATTCACTTTCCATGGTTATCAAATCCATGTAAAGAAAAGGCCCAAAAATGCCCACAAGGTTCGATTTTGCAATGCCCTGGAGGTGGGTTTATGATCTCAAGGATCTGAAATACAAGAATCCTTGTAATTAAATATTAACTAAGAGAACCAAACTAACTTTTCTTTCTATCATATAGCACATCAACTTCTTCAAGTCACACCATATCTGCTTAAAAGAGCATTAGCCAGAGGACCAAGTTTCACGGGCAGAAGACCACCCATCTCCAAGAAGCTCCAAAGTAGCTCATATCCAACACTCTTGTAGTCAATTGGCCTAGGTGGTGGCTTCAGAATACTGCTATGCGGGGCGTTCGTGCTCCTTTCGTTGCAGAAATTGACCATGTAACGTGGTCACTAATCCTTTTGTAAGAATGGTACATTTTTCTTTGAAGTCCTCTTTTGGACATCCTTCTCCATCTCTCAATACCCCATCTCCATCTGCTATAAGTATCATAAAGAACACGCCCTTTTCTTCAACTTTGTTCTAACTTTTCCTTACGAAAGGAGAATGCCTTCTTCATTCCCCTCATTCTCCTTTCGATTCTTAACCTTTACTTGTGGCTATTATGGTGCTACCTAACGAATCACTTCAGTTCCTTCTTTGTTCGCATTTTCGTAAGTTCCTGATGGATAGCCTGAGTGTATGTTTTCTACGACATTTTGTTTTGAAATCGATAGAATCTGCTTCTAAATCCATGTCTTTTTGCGGTTTGGAACTACCTGCTGCTCTTCCAAATGAGATATCTTCATGAGCATGTTCAAGTTCAAAGCCATATAAGATCTAGGAAATTTAAGACAAAGCAAATACCAAACTAGCATATGCTACAAGTTCATTTACATCCACAGAACCTTGTCTAGAATCTTGTCCAACGTCATAATGGATAGGTTGCCTTCTATACTCTTCAAATTCATCCAATGTGGACTGTAATACTTTAAGAGAGCCTTCCGTATTAGTAAACTACCGTATTGCAATGCACGATCTTTAGACTGAATTGCATCTCCAATCCTCTTCTTGTCTTTTTCAAGATCCTCAATCTGTTCAATCTCTAAAACTACTTCTGACAGTAATATATGGCGAGCAGGGATAGGTTCAATACGGCATATGTATTATATGCCAAACGTATTTTATGTATGATACGTCAATTTTTTGAAGTATAAAACGTCAAAAATACGGCTAAAAAAAAACCAGACCCATAAAATTTTCGCGTAAGCGAAGCTTCGGGTTCGCTTACGCGAACACATTTTCGCGTAAGCGAACCTTTAAGTTTGCTT
>JAANSK020093686.1:0-16225 GCA_011763485.2 Isoetes engelmannii | reverse complement strand
AAAACCCCTTTTTATAATCCCCTTATGGTATTGTACGTACTCAGAAGGTAATAAAAAAACCCTTATGGTGCACTCACATAGTTCATAGAGGAATTTAGCTGAGGTGTAAGGCCAGTGGATAGCCTAGAATTTGAGGATTTAGGTGAGCTTAGGTTAATCAACCCTGCTTTCAGTTTGGGACTGATTGAAACCACACCATTTAACCCCCCTTTCATGAATGGGTTGCTTTTGTACAACGAACGGGTCCGGATTCGGATTTGAGCAACAAAAATACATACATGGCAAATCCCCCTTTGTTGATGTTGAGCTGGGGTTACTGAAACTCCCAATTTTGGGCTTATGAATCCTTCGATCAGAGCTGATGCTGCAACCATCTTCGTTGCTTCGTTTAGTGAAGAAGAGCGCATGCATGGTGGAAGAATCGACTCAAGTAAGTCATGTCCATCGTTTTCTTCTTCGATTTATTTGGAAAAGCCTGTGGCAAATTCTTTTTCAAACATTAGATCAAGAGAACAGAACGGTAACGATACAAGGCGCCTTGCTGCCATGTTAAGAAAATGTGCTGACGGAAAGGCTCTTAGAGATGGCAAGCAAATTCATGACCGCATTATCCAAAGCGGCCTAGGGCAAAATGTTTATTTAAGCAATCATCTTATTCAGATGTATGGCAAATGTGGATCATTGCAGAATGCTCAGGCAGTTTTTGATGGCATGGAAAGACGCAATTGTTTTTCCTGGACCATTATGCTAGCTGCTTATAACCAACATGGCAAGCTTACAGAAGCCAAACAACTCTTTGAACAAATGCCTGAGAAAGATGTTGTGACATGGACTTCAATGGTCTCAGGATATGCACAACATGGGCTTCTCGAAGATGCCATGGAACTTTTTCATCAAATGCCTAATAGGGATGCAAGAGCTTGGAATGCCATTATTTCAGCTTATTGTCAGAAAGGGTGTCTCGGGGAGGCTCTCCAGCTGTTTAAACAAATGCCTTCGCGCAATGTGGTTTCATGGAATATCATGATATCTGGCCATGCTCATCTGGGGCAATTTGAGAAAGCTATGCAACTATTCGAACAAGCACCAATACGCAATGTGGTCACTTGGAATTCCTTAATTGCTGCTTATGCACAAGCAGGTCTTTTAGAAAGAGCACTTGAAATTTTTGAGCATATGCCACACAGGAATGTGGTCTCTTGGAACACAATTATCCAAGCACTTATTCAAAAGGGTCAGCTCAATGTTGCACTAAGATTTTTCGAGCAAATGCCTCAGAGAGATTTGGCTTCCTGGACATCTATTATCACTGCATATGCAAGAGAAGGAAAGCTTGAGGAGTCTTTCCACCTTTTTAATCTAATGCCTCAGCAAGATGTGATTTCCTGGACTGCCATGATTGTGGCATATGCGCAGCATGGACATGGTATAGACGCACTTCATATATTTCAAAAAATGCTGCTCAAAGACTTGTTACCTGATAAAGTCACCTATGGAAGCATTCTTTGTGTGTGCAGCCATGATGGATTAGTTGACCAAGGTTGTCATTATTTCTTATCCATGAGCTGGGAACATTTTGTCACACCAACTCTAGAGCATCACACCTGTGCCATTGATCTTTTAGCGCGCACAGGATGGCTCGATGCTGCAGAATCTCTGCTCAATAACATGCCATTTAGGCCTGACAATACAACTTGGACTGCAATACTTGGCTCTATCAGAAACCACATTTCTCCTGATGTTTCAAAAAGTGCATAAAATAGATGGTCTGATATTAGGCAGTGATTTTGCAATGAGTCCTAAAACTTTTTCAAAGTATCAGTGATGAGTACAATTACATACAAACCAGTTAGTCTCACTCTGCTCTATCTTCCAATTTCTTGCTGCCACGTGGCAAATATCGAACTCGAGGTGTCTTCATTCACTAAACATTCTTGGCCTCTACCATTGGATTTTTGACACATCTCGCCCGTTTCCATGCCAAGGTTGTAGCCTTTTCGTGCAGCAAATCCATGTCCTCATGTGCAAATGTCTTGCCAAATTTGATTTGGTTTGATCCATGCATCATTCGTGGTATCCTATTCGATAGAAGAAACTTACACGGTGGTGCCTATCGAGTGGATGGTATGTGCTTTGAGTCTTCCACTGTTCAACCAATAGTTCATTTATCCAAAGACATGGGTGCTCTACAGTATGCTCTACCAGTCGATGTTCCATAGCAAGGTCTCTTATAGTGTGATATGAAATGTCAATGATTTGACTAAAGATTAAAAGCTACATTAGTGCTATAGCCAAGAGTGACAAACTATAACTTTGGCATTTGCCAAATGTCAAGTAATAGCCAATTTTGTTGACAATTGCCAACCTATACACTCCACTTGCAAAACAATCTTTGTTAGAAGAGCCAACCCAGGGCTCGAAAAATATTTGAGGTATAACCGAAAAATTTGCCGGTGTATGTTAGCGTGTACAGGAATTTCCATATAGTAAAGCTCAAAAATACCGGATTTTACATATAAACTCTGTTTTTGCTACCAATATTTTTGCCGGCATGCAAAAGAGTCAACCAGTTCAAATGTTTTCTATTACAAAGTCATTGCCATAGTTATATGTGAAAACTCAATACATTTTTTGTGAGCAATTGACCATGATGAACCACTACATAATCAAACTAAAAAGACTAATAAACCAATATATGTGAGGAAGATGCTCACTATATTACTAGAGAAGACCGTTGGAAGTCATTAGATTTCAACAATGCTTCCACAATGGTCCCATAAAATGCTTCTATGTTTGGTGCAACTTTGCACTTTCAATAGAAATAACCCCTATAGCTACATTCGTATGATTGACATTCTTAAGCTATTGCCACCTTGGACTTGCTTTGCATTTCTCTAGATTACATAACCTACCAATCCATTTATAAACGCATGCGAATTCCATTTTCCTACTTACATGTAAGCTTTCAAATTCTCAATTGTATAACTTTTTTTATTTTTCCAAATAAAAGAATGACAATATTCATTCCTCCAAATATAGCATTGTGTGGATGTCTACGACTTCATAGACACCTACAATAAAACTGTATTTATGCCCCGCAACGCCGGGCACCCGTTACTAGTTACTACTAAAGCTTTTCCCTCAAAAACCCTTCAGGGCGGGGGTTTTTAATCCTAAGAATCCCCATGGACGATAAAAATCCATTCAATTCAATTCTTATTACACAAGAAAAGAAAAAGGAAGTTGGAGCAGAGAGGAGAGAAGAAAAGGCAATTGGAAACCAAGCTTGTATGGGAGCACCAACGTATAATGGGAGCCTTAAAAAGAAAAAAATTTTGTTGTGGTTTTTTTTATAGTTTTAAGATTTGTGAATATTAAAGACGATTATAAAGCATTTGATATTTCGTCATATTTACCTATGGTTTACATGACATTTTAAGTGGCTGATGTTTTTTGGCTTTTCAATTTTTGACCAAAACCCAAAAGAACAACTACATACTTTTAGTTGGGGAAGGGTGCTCGCTCGACTGACCAACAACAGGAGTCTAGACCGTTCTAACTAAAGATTCTTGATCTAACGCTCATCCGAAAATTCTGAAAGTTGGCATGTGCGATGGAAATCTCCTAATAAGCCAGCTGACAAACCCCAAAATTTGATTTCATACTATGCATTAAATACAAATTTATGAGGCACAAATGCTAAGAAATCCATAAGTAAAAAGGTATGCATCGAAAAAAAAGTTGAAATCTTGAGGAGGAGTGCTAAATGAAGGTTCAGATAACTAGAAGATGTGCATGAGGAAAAAGCTCATCGACATGGCGAAGTTCATCCAAAATTGCTTGGGACCATTCCGGTGGGGGTGTCACGAACTCTCAGTTTGTTTTCCGCTTTGACTACAACGACTGGAAATGCATGCAAGAAAAGTTTCATGGAGATGAACCTTTTGAAAGATCGGAGTTTGGAGTGGTCAACCATCCCGAATGCCCCAAACACTACCTTGCTACTGCAAAAGCAGATCCTGACCTCTAATTGCCACCTCGAGAGGAGCATACCTCCAAACTCCATTTTGTCAGTTCCAACAGCTTCACATTCTCAACTACATAGTCTCGGCCAAAAGTGAAAAAGACCACCGCTCGTTTTTCAAAATGTAAAAACCTCAAGGAACCTAGTCAACTCGGAAAGTTTACGTTTCAGAGGTCGTATCCTGTTCAAGTTCGACCAGGACCTTGCACAATATCATCGCGCTGGAGGGAGGGGGGGGGCGGGCCCTTAAAACCCGCATGAAGCAACTCGCCTTATACATCCTCTCCCTAAGGCCCCGACGAAGGACGTTCAACTCCCCCATTTCAGAACTACGATTCACCTGTTCCGAAGAACTCAAAACATCAGCATTATCCAGGCGACCAAGTTTCGTGGGTAGAAGACCACCCATCTGCAAGAAGCTCCAAAGCAGCTCATATCCAACACTCTTGTAGTCAATTGGCCTAGGACGTGGCTGTAGGATACTGCCGTGTAGGGCGATCATGTTCCCTTCTTCGAAGAAATTGTCCGTGTGACTTGGCCACTGTCTAATTGCACCATTCCGGATGACATGGTGAAGCCGAATCGCTGTCACGGAAATCCCTCAGTGCCCAAACGGAAAAATACTTGGGTTTCCACACAGTCATCCAAAGGATGCATCGCGGTTTGGCAAGCTATCCCAGACGGATCTTGAATTTTTTGGACCTGCTGGAAACATTGTCATTGAACGAAGGATTCAACGGCTGGATAGATGAACGAGCTCCAGGAGGAGGGCCATTAGCGCTGCCAGGAAAGACTCCCTGGGAACTTTTTTGAGGACCGGCTCCTGGGGTCTAGATCCTCCCTTCTGGTGGGCAACCATGCAAAGTTTTGCCCTTGTTCTAGTTGAGGAAGAGTTCCCGCTCGACTGACTAACAACAGGCAGCTTGGGCCCTTCTAACTAAAGGTCCTTAATCTAACGTTCATCCGAAAATTCAGAAAGTTGTCATGTGCGATGGCAATCTCCTAGCAAGCCAGCTGACCAAAAACCAGAATTTGATTTCAGACTATGCATTAATTATGAATTATGAGGCACAAATGCTAAGAAATACATAATTAAAAAGGTATGCATCGAAAAAAGGTGAAATCTTAAGGAGGGATGATAAATGAAGGTTTATACCTGAGAAACATTTTTTAAAGTAGCTTCACGTCCTCAACTGCATAGTCACAGCCAGAAGTGAAGAAGTCCAAAGCTCGTCTTTCAAAATCTAAAAACCTCAAGAAACCTAGTCAACTCGCAAGGTTTACATTTCGGAAGTCGTATCTAGTTCAGATTCGACCAGGACCTTGCACAGTGTCATTGCGTAGGGGAGGGTGTTGACACCAAAAGATGGATCCTTAAAACCCCCATGAAGTAGCTCGCCCCATAAGCCCTTTCTAAGGCCCGACGACAAACGAGCAACTCCCCCACTCCGGAACTGTGATTTGGCTGTTCCAATGGATGCAGAACATCGGCATTAGTCAGGGGACCAAGATTCGTAGGCAGAAGACCACGCCATCTCCAAGAAGCTCCAAAGCAGCTCATATCCAACATTCTGGTAGTCAATAGGCCTAGGACGTGGCTGCCAGATATTGCCATGTCCTTTCTCCCGAAACAACACCTTGTTTTACTCTAATGCTTTGGCTATAATTCAATATTTTAATTTGAAATATCCATATCAAATACCCCCTAATGGATCGCAAGACCATGCAACCAGAAAATAAAATAAAGGCCATGCAACCAGAATTCAATATTTTAATTTGAAATATCCATAGCAAATACCCCCAAATGGATCGCAAGACCGTGCAACCAAAAAATAAAATAAAGCCCATGCAACCAAAAAAATAAAATAACTAGAAGAGGGGCGGTGGCTATGGCGCCACCGACATAGCCCGAGACGCCAGACTTGCCGTCTCTGCACGCAGTCCTTGCAGCCGCTGCAGCAGGGAGGGGGGCCGCCATGTCTCCTGCCGAAGTTCTTTGTAAGTTGTTTCACCTTTATGTTTATTCTAAGGATTTGTCTGGATTTCTATGTTTAAGATCTTCTTGCGCCTAAGAGGGCGTCTACAGCTGATAAATGATGCAGATTGCAGTGCAAATAGTTGGTTCGGTTTCTTCTCGTTCTTGTTTATTTATCCTTAATCCCTTTCAGCGCTTTTATTGTCTCGATTCCAGTATTTATATTCTGTCAATCAGCCAAAATCTGCCGTCATGTTTTCTTCAGCCTCCTCCTACGAAAAAACTAAGAGAAAGGTCCGGCCTGGAGGCCTTTTCTTGGTCCCCCCAGGGGCTTCTTTCCCTATTCCCCCCCTGCCGATTTCCTACATACTTCAGACTGTTTTCCTCATACCTTGCTGGCCTAATTTGTAGGGAGGCTTCAAAAGTCGGCCCAGCTATCTCTGTTACGTTTAGTTGGCTCCATTTAGTAGCATAGTCGGCCGCAAACTAAGACATGGGCATAGTTGTAGATAGGATCAGGAGTTAACTCTACATAGGATCAACAGAAGGGGCTGATTGATCAAGACAAAGGCAGATTTTTCCTATGTTTCTTCTGCATTGGGACCGACAAAGTTCACAGATGCGGCCGTTTCTGCCACGAGGGTTCCCCATCTCCAGAATTGGTTGGTTCTGGCTATTCAGATGATATCGGTGGCTGTCTTCCAATATCAGCTCTACCCTCGCTCCATATGCTGAAGAAGAGCAGAGAATCGCAAGAATACAAAACATGTTGTGTCAGACTCTTGAGCGCCCCTGCTCTGTTTAGGTCCTTCTTGGTTGGGATACCCGGAGCCAGACTCCCCCTCCTTTGATTTCTCTGGAGATACCAGAACACCTTCCAGAAGTTTCAGGACGAGCAGACAGCCTCAGCCCCGGCATATGCCAGGATGGTCCAGGCAAGGTTTTCCGTATTCTTTAGTTGGCTATAGCTTTATATTCTTTTCTGGTCCTAGTTGTTTGTATAGACTCTAGGTGCTTTAATTTAGGTAATTGCTTTAAACATTTAGAAATCTTAAAGTTAAAATATTAGGGGGTTTGTTTTTGTACGAGTCTAGATAGCCATGGTTTCTCTAGATGGTCCTTTAATTTGTTAAGTGCGTCCTTAAATCCATCTCGCAGTGGTTAGATTTTTAGGGTGTTTAAAAATCATCAATGATAGAGGGAATGGTCCATTTGTTAAGATCCCTGAGTCAATTTGGGTACTAGGTGTCATGATATAGGCTAGGTTTTTGCAATCTGTCTAGATGTCTTAGTTGTAGGTGTTACTATAGGATTAGTTATCTAATTGTGTAGGGCTCTTATAAGGGCCATTTTTCTCTTTTATATATTTTGAGAGCTAGACCACTCCATTTGGATGGTCTAGCTTCTCTCTTACTCTAGATGGGTTTCCATCAATCTGGAAATGCGTCTGCCTAAAGCAGGCGTGAAATTTCTGGTTATCTGGATGGACTGTCATCAATCTGGATATGTGTCTGCTCAGAGCAGACGTGAAATTTTTGATTTTATCCTGTAGTTCAAGGTTTGAGGATAGAGAAATAGGTCGATAGTGTTTGAAGAGACTAAGATAGGTGTGAGCAGGAAATAGGTGGTTTAATTTCTGGTTTAGGTATTGATTGTGTAAGGATGAGTCAGTAGCTGGTTAGTCAAGTTAGAATATTGCTAGTTGTTGTTATCTTAGGGCTTGCCTTGAGGGAGAACAATAGGAAGCATTGAGGATAGACGTTAGGAAGCAGAGGGGGCGATAAGTGTATATGCTCTTGGGAGTGTCAAGGTGGGTTCAGGGGGTTGGAGGATAGGCAAGACGTCTAGTCGTCTTAGTGGTTGGGTGTGCAATAGTCTTTTAGAGAGTAGCGATCTTGTTGTCGCTTTTATTTGGCTTTGTATTAGTCTTTTAGTAGTCTTGTGTTCAGTCTCCTTGGGCCTCTGCTTGCCCCAACCAGTCCCTTAGCAGGTGCCTGTCAGCTGGGGTAATGAATCCCATTTCGCATAGTAGCAGCCTTGAGCTGTGATAGACGGGTGTTCTTGCTCTTTGCTCCCCAGGTATTTAGCGAAGGGCTGGAATCTGGCTTTGCGTCGTCTATAGCGGCATTCTTTTTTTGGGTCCTGCGGACATGCGAGCATCAGGCGACTGGGGACACCCAGGCCGACCCTCAGGCGGTCATCTGAAGTAGCAATTCCAGGTTCTTCACGTGGGTAGTATGTTGTCCTCCCGTTGTGGTGGACTGGGTTCTTTCAGGACCCCATGCGTGTTGCAGGGGCAGCATACGCGGAGGGATTTTTGTGGGCACCGGCTCGGGAGTAGTGCTTGTGAAGAAGTGAGTATAGAGATCCTTTATGGTCTCCTCCTATAGTCGCAGGCATGAAAGGAGTGCAGGGGTCTGCTATGGGTGGTGGGTATGGCCATCCCTCCAGCTCGCGGCTGAAAAAAATAAAAATAAATAAATAAAATAACTAGAGTGAGATATATTACAATTTGATAAACAAGTTTGGCTGATAGATATTATATTAGAGTTATCTACTTCACATATTATAAGACCTCCGAAAGGGGGTACCTTACTATTCTAAAAACAAAATACTCAATATAATTAAAATCAAAAGTGGAATAGTGATAGTACTAGATCTTGTTGACGATCTATGATAGTATAAAAAAGATGTAGGACCATAAGGACTATGCTTCACATCTTTTAGAAGTTGCCCAGTACCTTTTCCAAATTGTATTCTAACATAATTTTTGCATTTATAAATATTATTCTGCATCCATGTACTACGATCCTAACACAAATATCATTTACCTTAAATTACAACAAATTACAACACATTATGGGGCCTAATTTGCTCCACCCCGCATTTGGCCTGTAATTAAGCCAAAATGATATTTACGTTCCATAATTTCTATGCCTTGGGCCATTGCGTGGAAAAATTGCTTCGGCGGTCTTGCCAGCTTCGGCAGAGGGCAAAGCCTTCGCCCTCTGCCTCAGCTGGCAACATTGCCACAACATTATACCATGCAATGGCCCTCATAAAAATTATGTAGTACAATAATGATGTCTAATGATGTCTCCGATGCTCACTAGATTTGGAGTTGCTGACTAGATTTGGAGTATACTATTTGGAGAGTAGTATACATTATACCAATACTCCTGAAATACGTTTTGGAAGTATGCATTTTCAAATTCAACAATGGACACCCTATTCACAAACCCATTGAATATGGCTCCTTGCAAGATCACAATTGAGGGTTACATTTCAAAATATGATCTTATGGTGACTAGTATAATCTTGTCATCACACCTTTGAACGTGATCTTATGGCGACTAGTATAATCTTGTCATCACACCTTTGAACATGAAGATAATATCCACAACATTCCTCCAATAGTTAGTTCTAGATAGTGCTCTTGGTAATTAAGGTTTACTAGGCTCCACTAATCTTGTTGGAAGTCATAAGTATTGAGTTTGGCCTTACAAACATAACAAATACGACAAGTTGATTATGCAAGGGGTAGCCTTCCTTGTTCCCTGATTTCATACTATGCATTAATTACGAGTTATGAGGCACAAATGCTAAGAACTGCATAAGTAAAAAGGTATGCATCGAGAAAAGGTGAAACCTTGAGGAGGGATGCTAAATGAAGGTTCAGACCTGAGAAACATATTTAATTAGATGCACATGGAAAAAAAAGCTCATCGACATGGTGAAGTTCATCCAAAACTGCTTGGGGCCATTCCGGTGGGGGTGTCATGAACTCGCAGTTTGTTTTCCCGCTTTGATTAGAACGACTGGAAGTACACACAAGAAAAGTTCCATGGAGATGAACCTTCTGAAAGAATGGAGTTTGGACCTGTCGCCCTCCCAAATGACCCCAAACACTACCTTGCTGCTGCAAAAGCGGATCCTGACCTCTAATTGCCACCTCGAAAAGAGCATAGATCCGAACTCCATTTCATCAGTTCTAGTAGCTTCACGTTCTCAACTGCACGGCCAGAAGTGAAAAAGACCAAAGCTCGTCTTTCAGAATCTAAAAACCTCAAGGAACGTCGTCAACTCAAAAGGTTTACATTCCGGAGGTCGTATCCTGTTCAGGTTCGTCCAAGACCTTGCACAGTGTCATCGCCTAGGTGAGGGTGTCGACGCCAAAAGATGGACCCTTAAAACCCCTATGAAGTAGCTCGCCCCATACATCCTCTCTCTAAGGTAGCTCGCCCCATACATCCTCTCTCTAAGGCCCCGACAAAGGACGGGCAACTCCCCCACTCTGAAACTGTGATTCAGCTGTTCCAATGGACAGCAGAACATCGGCATTATCTAGGGGACCAAACTCTAACGTTTTGGCCATAATTCAATATTTTAATTTGAAATATCCATAGCAAATACCCCCTAATGGATCGGAAGACCATGCAACCAGAAAATAAAATAAAAACCATGCAACCAAAAGAATAAAATAAGTAGAGTGAGATATATTACGGTTTGATAATTGGCCGATAGATATTATATTAGACTTCTCTTTTCCACATGTCGTAAGACCTCCAAAAGGGGGTAACTTAACATTCTAAAAAATAATCAATATTAATTAAAATCAAAAGTGGAATAGTGATAGTATTAGATCTTGTTGACGATCTATGATAGTATAGAGATGATGTAGGACGATAAAGACCATGCTTCACACCTTTTAGAAGTTGCCCAGTACCTTTTCCAAATTGTATTCTAACATAATATTTGCATTCATAAATATTATTGTGCATTCATGTACTATGATCCTAACGTAAATGTCATTTGCCTTAAATTACAGCACATTATGGGGTCTAATTTGCTCCACCCCGCGTTTGGCCTGTAATTAAGGCAAAATGGTATTTACGTTCCATAATTTCTATGCCTCGGGCCATTGCGTGGCAAAAATGCTTTGGCGGTGTTGCCAACTTCGGCGAAGGGCAAAGCCCTCGGCCTCTGCCTCAACCGGCAACATTGCTTCAGCATTATACCATGCAATGGCCCTCATAAAAATTATGTAGTACAATAATGATGTCTCCGATGTTCACTAGATTTGGAGTTGCTGACTAGAGGAGCATACTCTTTGGAGTAAAGTATGCATTATACCAATACTCCCGAAGTACGTTTTGGAAATGTGCGTTTTCAAATTCAACAAGGCACCCAATTTACAAACCCATTGAATATGGCTCCTTGCAAGATCACAATTGAGGGTTACAAAGTATGCATTATACCAATACTCCCGAAGTACGTTTTGGAAATGTGCGTTTTCAAATTCAACAAGGCACCCAATTTACAAACCCATTGAATATGGCTCCTTGCAAGATCACAATTGAGGGTTACATTTATCTGATCTTATGGTGACTAGTATAATATTGTCATCACACCTTTGAACATGAAGATAATATCCACAACATTTCTCCAATAGTTAGTTCAATATAGTGCTCTTGGTAAGGAAGGTCTCCCATGCAAGGGCCCATCCCAGTTTCATTATGCTCTTATAACATCTCTGATTGGCAACGCCGCTGAATTTGGTCTTCAACTCCCTGTTCCAGCATGTGCATCTAATCGATGCCAAAAAGCAAATCCATGATGCTAATTTATCCCCAAAGCTGGAGGCTACTTTTTGATGCTGCATTTTTATGAACCCCATTTGCAATACATCTGTAACGTTACTAAGAATCGTGCAAAAAATATATTCTACAGTAGAATATATCACTTGATATTCTTCAATGGCCCGCATTCCGAGAAATAAAAGGTTGTGTTAAATTTGAAAGCAATAATGATTCTACAACGTCATTAAATACAAAATGTATTTGAAATCTCTAAAGACTGAAGGGAAATGCATAATGAAATTAATAAACAGCTATAAAGCTCTAGAACACAACACAACTTTGCAAGACAACAAATATGGATGAAAAAGAGAAAGGAATAATGGTGCTGTATACACAACTCCTGGTTGAGCAGATGACCTAATAATTTATATTATGGCGCATGGTAGGTCCCATATGATCCAAATCTCTACATGTTAATTAATCGCCCTTCAAATAAGATGGAACATTATACATCAAATTTCATTCAACTCATCTTGTTCAGAAGGATGGTTTATAGCTTCAGCTTTGTTCTCAACATCCACTACTTTTGGAGTTCTATCTTGAGTTCCTTTATTAACTCTATTCATCAGTTCTACATTCATGTCTATGAGGTTCTCAATTACCTGCAGGAGAATGCTCCAAGAATAACCATATTAACATGCATTCTTACATAACACATCTGATGTATCTATAAAGCAAATGTTATTTACCTTCGCATGCCGAGTCAAGTTAGACTCTAACACATAAGCCTGTTCTGAGATATGCTTATAAGATTGAAGAGCTTCATCTCTTTCTTTTGAGCTAGTCTCATAACCATCCATTAGTTGTGAAATTGCCATTGCCTACCTTGGAAGAATAAACAAATAATCGGTCACCATGAAACACCAGCAGACATAAAGGGCATTGCCAAACTCCTCAAATCAAACATAGTGCAAAAAAGAATGATTACCTGTCTCTCAAGAGCCTGTGTCCTGTAAAAACATTCTTCAGCAAGTTTGTTTCTTTCTGCAGAGAACATATCACGTGCTTCCCTCACTTCCACAAGTTGTTTTGCTAAATTTCTACATAAGAAAGAGCAATTCCTTCACAAAAACACATTCCCTTGACCAGAGGTTTTTCTTTGCAATGCATGATGCAAGTTAGATACAACAACCTAATTGAGAAAACAATATCACACATAAACATGTTCCCAACAAATAAGAAATCTAGTATAAACATGAAATGATCATATGTATTAAAATTACCTTGAATGTGTGTCATGGCGCATTAATTCCTCTTGTTGTATGATCATCCTTGTTCGTAATTCAAAATTGTCCTTAAGAGCGCATTCTTTTGCTTTTAACTACATGATCCAAGCACCAATTTCATTATAGTCATATCCTTCCCTTATGCCCTTTGGTCTTATTAGCTACAACTTTCATGCCCAAGTCCAAATAGCAGCAACTAGAGTGAAGAAAATGGAGGAGAAAATAGTAATATACCACAGAAGTATTTAATTATCAGATCTTATAAAGATGTGAAAGAAGAACAGGGAGGAGGAACAATTGCATTTTCTATATGTATAAAGAATAAAATTTACTATCTCACATGACAAGATCTAGATCAGTCTGTTAGACTCTTCTTTTGCAGTGCACTAACAGTAATTAGAACACACCTCATTGTGAAGTGACTCTTCTATACCACGTCTGATGCTAGCTTCCATTGATAGACTCTTTAATATGTCATGTTTCTCTTCCTCAAGCTGTTCACATGCTTCTACTCCTGCATACTGAAATCACCGCCGTAAAGACATACTACAATGAAGCAAAAGGAGGAAGGAAGATTATTCAGACTCACCAACAGGCTAAGGCATCCATGCCAAAACTGTTCTTCCTGCAGGAGTCATTAAATAAGAATAAACTGCATGCACTCTTGATGAAAAAAAGCCAAAAGCATACTAAGATCAATGGCTACAGTTTTTTCTAAAATCATGAATTACTATGCGGTTTATATAAGAAAGGAGGAGATAAAAAATGACATTGATACGTAACAGCTGGAATCCTAAACATAAACTTTGTGTGATTATCATCATACATGTATCTCACATTTTATTACAGCATATTTCATCCCGATACATGGATTACCCATTGGGAAGAGAAAAGTCATCAAAAGTTAATCCGCAAACCTGACCAACAGGTTGTACTAGCCGTCCTATTACAGCTAACATGTCATCCTGCAGATTTGCCAGGCGCCTGCAACCACCAATTCCTAAACCAGTGTTCCTTTAACAGATGGAGATAGAAAAGCGCTTACTCCTGCCAGATAGATTTCGATTCTTCATCCTGAAGACATGCGGCTGATTTTGCAATCGCCCTTGATAATATTGCAAGAGTAAAAACTTTAGATAAAGCATTTTCGCTGGTAACTGGCAGAATTTGCAGTTCTGATAGAATGGTTAGTGCAGATTGATACTGGTCTTTGAGCTTAACTGCATTCATTGTCAACTGATAATCTGTGTTCAGTAAGTCTGCTCATCTGCAAAGGAAATTCATAGATTGAAGCGACGTTCTGAGTCCAAGTTTAGGGCACTATTGTCCATTTATAATTACATAGTTACTATTGTGAAGCTTTGCATCTTTTAAGAATAAAAAATAGAAAAACAAAAACAAAAAAAAAAAAAAAAAAAAACTTCCTGGTATTTTGGCACGCATGCATAAAACATGCACGATAGGATGTGCACGTATATACTTTGGGATATATTTTGCCTTTGGGCTTGTGGAAGGGCTTTATTTGAGGTTCGATCTTCATATTTTCAATTGGAAAAAAAAAGTTGCAGTTTCACATTCCCTTGGTCAGCCTGATCATGTTTCGGCTATGCTCTCATACTCCCTTGATCAGCCTGATAAGGTTCTTGATAATCCTTCTTCTCAGGTTTCAAAGCCCATTGCTACAGATTTATATCCTCTTGATCATCATGTGGTTCGTTCCTCTCATGTTGCGGGACCCATTGTGTCGGGCTGAGGATAATATTACCCTGGTTTCGGTGATCTTGGAGGTGGTAATTCCGTCCTCCGAAATCCCCACCCATTTTTCGACGGAGTCCGTTGAGGGCTCCGTTCTGCGGTACTGACAAATCCCCACCCATTTTTCGACGGAGTCCGTTGAGGGCTCCGTTCTGCGGTACTGACACATGTCAGGTGGCCTACTTCAATCCAGGCCGTCGAATCTCGCACCGCATCCCAGCCGTCCGTTGGTGATCCCCACCTCCAGTATCACCAAAAAAAGCTCTCGACCTCTGGAATGACGTTCCCCCTCTTTTCTTCTTTCCCCCCTTTTTTTTCTTTCTCTCTCTTCTGGTTTTTGCCAGTTCCGGAGGTAAAGCTCAGGCGATCTTTGCCCGGGTCGAGGCGCTGGGCGAGGGTTTTGTTCCACAGGTTAGCAGCAGCGATGGTCTTGTATGGTTTTTCCGAGTTTCTTTTGTCATTCTCTCATTATAACTATTTGCAGGGATCCTCAAGAGCATTTGATCCAACCCTTCTGTGAAGCAAGACATCGGAAATGCTGTGATCGAAGGCTGAATCGCTTGTTTGCTTCTGTTCTGCCATGACAGAAGGGATGTGTGGAGAGCTGCAACACCAAGAGTTTGGCATGCTGCGGCTCCTCTCGCGGACCACCTCGCTGGCTGTAAAATGACGCTCCTCATGGTCGTGCCGGAGCAAAGGCTGGGGTTTTGCCTTGCCTTCCTCCATATCCAGCACCTTTAAGTTCGTAGTTTTAACCTTTTTCCCTCACCGGAATGAGGCTCTGTTTTTGGTTTTCTAGATGCTTGAGGGCTAGCCACAGTGCTGGCCCTCACCAAAAATAAAAAAGAGCAGAAAGAAAGCGACCTTCTTTTCGTGTCTGTAAGCTGTCGGAGGAAGAGAAGGCAGAAGCCATGACGGATCCTTGATATACTATTTGCAGGGATACCTCAAGAGCATCTAATCCTTGATATAACTATTTGCAGGGATGCCTCAAGAGCGTTCTTGGACCCATCTTGCAGAGTCGAGACTTGCTCTGTTTTCCCTGTTTTTGGTTTTCTAGATGCCTGAGGGCTAGCCAAATAAAAATAAAAAAGAGCAGAAAGAAAGATGAAAATCTAGCCCAGAAGCTTCGGGCACCCAGAATGACTGATTGTGGACTGCTTTGTAAATCGCTATGCCGGAAATGACCTGCTCTATGGATCGACCCTTTCATGTTGTAGTTTCTCTGTCAAATCTTCAGCACTGCTTCATTTTTTACATGAGCACGGATCAAACACCAAAAACTCCTCTGCTTAGTGTATCTTCTTCCCCCAATTCTGATAAATCATCTTGCTGCTTGTCGGATCTTTAAATCCTGATGTGCGGGGGAAAATCCATGCTCTATCAAAGGCTACCCCTCTATCAAATGGGTTCCATTGTGATGCAGAAAAAAGCATACAGTGCATGATGCAGGCATCTCATAATGCCTGCATATCTAGAAGGGAGGATTCTTTCTACAAATTCATGGTTGGGTCAGATTCACCTAGGATAGGCCCTCACCAAAAATAAAAAAGAGCAGAAAGAAAGGCTCCAAGAGCTGATGGTGCATATTTTTCTATGGCATTTT